>JARQSW010000536.1:5652-15952 GCA_030142375.1 Calameuta pallipes
TCTCAAAGCCCTTTCTGACGTTGTATAAAAAAATAAAAATATTCCGGCCCATACTTTCGAGTTTATTATTTTTCTTTTAAATGTACCCATTTTCCGATCGGCCAAGGTGGCCAGACCCCTTAAACACGAGTTGATTCTAACGAGAGCAAGAATTGATGTCAATGCAATAGTGCAAGCTGCTCCGGAAGAATGCAAAGTCGTAATTCAAAAATTGGAATGGTTGAATTGTACGTAAAGGTGCCGGATTGACGAAAGATACAACTACTGAGATTCATCGAGAGGGACGTGTGTGTCCAAGGTTAGTTAGTATTGCATTTGGGATGAAACCATCGAGAAGTTTTGATTTTATATTTTAAATTTTTTGAAAAATCAAATTTATCAATATAACTCCCGTCAACTTTGACCGATTGAGCTCCAACTTTCGAAAAGTATAGAACATCATTCAGCCGTGATATTTATTAAATTTGGCGGAGATCGGCAAGACGGATCTGATTCTACGTTTGTCTTTTGTGATCGTAGGGTAAACTCCGATGGGTTTCTGTGATTGAAGTTTTTTTTAATGATTCACGTAATCTCTTTGGTTTTACATACTTATATCCTAGGTTGTTTACATAAAATAGTGTTACCTGTCATTGAAGAAACGACATTTACAGCTTATATTCCCACAGATAACACTTGGTAACTTAACTTATTTTGCTACTTAATGCTACTTGGTTGCACGTATTCTTGTGCCCGTCTTCCTTCCTCTCTGTGACTCTCACGCGAAATGTGCCTTGACTGCCAGGCTAATTGTCCCTACGTGGCAAAATTCAAATTTCGGAGGGAGAAATATGGCGGAGCAAATACTGATACCGTCGTATTTCTTTATATGTTCAAGCTTTTGAATATTGAATTTTAGCTAATTCATAAATATTTGACTTGCCATGCTCAACTTCGTCGATTCATATAAATCACCGATCAAGGTTGTTAGGTATAAAATTTGGTCGAAATTCACTAATGTAATCAAATTTGAGGAAACATCGAAATCTTATACACCTCTATCAATTCGCTTGTATGGAAGGTCAATGGGAAACGTGAACAGAATCTCTTCCAGATATTACTAACACGAGTCGAGTTTTTGTTACATTTTTATAAAATTTGTATATGCTATTTCGATTTCTCAAGTATGATGGATCAAGTTTTGTCGCTTGTCTTTCTTTTCCGAATCGAGTTGAAGTGACGTGCACATGTTTAATCTATTGTCTCTGGAATCAGGTTGCCAACCATTCAATTATTATCAACACGACATTGACACTTTCGGCTTTTGACAGTAGCATCCGTTTTTGAGCTTCTACGAAGATATAAACTGTCAACGTTCGATAATCATTGTAATAGGATTCGAAGAAATAAATATAATTGAAAAAATAAGTTGAAGAAAAAATAAGGTATTGTGTACATCTGGGTCATGTATTTAAGATAAAATTTATATCTTACGTTTTATTTATCGTATATAAAATCGCAATTGCTAGGTTTGTAATTACTTTTAATATGAAATTAACAATTTTCCGTTTCGTCATTAGCAGCATTTTAGTATTGGGCTACGGTGAAGATAGAAGCTGGATTCTTCCATGTTGTTTGAAATTGAAATTGTGGAAATGTGTGAAAATGTGGAAATTTGGAGATGATGTTGAATAATTGGTAACGGAAACCACGTAAGACGGAAATACTTTGAATTTACCCTGGAAAATATCGGTTCGTATTTAATTATTTTTATTTAAAAGACCATCATATTAATATTCCAATCAGGTTTGATACTCATTAACAGCATGCCAAAATTGAAAAAGAATAGTACATTGAAAAGGGTTCGATTGACAAAAAATAAAATGTGTCTTTTGCGGTCTGATGAATCACATAATGAAAGAACAAAGTATGATAGAAATATAATGAGGAAACGCAAATAAGATGATTCTACGTCAGATAGTAATGAAGATAACATCGATAATAATAATAAAACAAGATCAAAAGATGTAGATGATATCAAACGAAAAGAATGTGCAAAATCGGTTGCACAATACGACAGAACGAAGTTTATGCAGAATATGGAAAAATAAAAAATATTTATCGGATCAAAAAAATACGACAGGACGGACTATATAAACAGCAAGAAAATTAAAAAAAATGTATAACGAATGATACAAACATGGCAAGATATTTCATACAAAAAAGTAAAAAGAGATAGAAATTTATAGAGAGTGACAAACAAACGTAAAGATATTTCACACAAAGAAGTAGAAAGAGATAGAAATTTGCAGAGAATGACAAGCAAACGTCAAGATATTTCGTGTAAAGAAGTAGAAAGAGAGAAATTTACAAATAAAGAGGCAGAAAGAGACATGAATGTTCAAAGGATGAAAGCCATACGCCATGAGAGTTAGAAGACATGGTACAATTTATCGGATAAATGGACGAATGAAAAACAGAGTTAGGTGTAGTATTAGACGCAAGGATCATAATCCCAAATCAATCGATTATAAACGAAATAGAATTATTAAAACGATGTCACGTAAAAATTACAAGATTATCAATGAAGAAAAGTCGAAAAACATCAAACGAAAGATTGAGATCTCTATAACATTACGTCTCGATGATTTTTTCAGGTTTAGAAAAAATTACAGTAATTTGGTCAATCGAAAGGCCAACAGTAGAAACAAATTTGCTGAATATTATAAAAATTTATTAATAGTGAATTTTTTCAAAAATCGCAAGGAAGGACCTAATACAGTATGTGTATATTGCGAAAACTTATTTTTCATGAAATGGGTTGAACGTTTGACCACAGATATAATACGGAATGAGTTTGTCGATATAAAGATCAATATTGATCAGTTTAATATAAAATATCCAATAATACATCGGAGTATGCCTGCAAAACGTGCAGAGTATATATAATGTTAGGACAAGTTTCAAAAACTGCATCAAATGTAGATTTGAGATTTCTGTCTCTGCCAAAATTCATACGTACGCCATTAACCCATAATCGTCATTAAAAGGTAGTGCAGTTAATATCCCGGTAGAAGTTAATGAGATGATCAGCGTTTCGCCGCGATCTTTCGACAATATGTCAACTGTTCAAGTAAAATTAAAAAGACATATAGAAGACAAATCTCATTATATGTTTGAAATAATAAAGCCAGGAAAAGTTTGTGAGGCATTAAAATATCTACGACAAACAACATTGTACACAAGACACAATGTGAACGTTGAGCATAATTTTTCTGAACGATATAAAAATGATACCAATTCACAATTAGAATTTATTCTAGATAATGATGACAACATTTTTAGTTATACTAAATCTGGAGGTACTACGAAAATCCAAATAACAACGACAAGTCTGATTCTCTAGACTCAGATTATATTGAAGGAAATGACGAAATTTTGATAATTGACAGAAACAAAGGGGCATCTCTGAATAGTTTCATAATAGCTCCTGGACAGGATAAAAATCCCATACCGTGGCATTTAACTGAGAATATAGATGAATTATGCTTTCCAAAAATTTTTGATGGAGAAGTTCTAGATAAGAAAAACAGATTGACGTTTTCGGAACGGATTAAATTTGAATCTAGAACCAAAGATAGAAAATCGTGTGCATCTACACGAATTTTATTTGTGGTAAAGCAGAAATTAGAGAAGTCAGTGATATTAAATATAAATATTTGTTTGAGGCGAGTGAAGAAAAACGATAATTTGACAGATGAGAAAATAAAAGATTGTAATTTGTTAAACGATTCTATCCGCCACGATGATGGATTTAGATTTTTAAAACAAGTTAGATGTTTTAAAAAAAGCATTTATTTGGCAATATCAGGCAATGCGGGGTGCTAACTTTATTTATTACTCTATTTGCATGCGAGCAAAAGAATTCGCATCTATTGCAAATTTTGTGCAACCTATGACACAATAAAAAAATTAGCACGTCCAAAGCAATAAATTTAGACGTCGCGGAGAAAACTAAATTAATAAGAGACGGCCCTGTGACGTGCGTCAGATATACAGAAGAAAGGTTTAAGGAGGAACCTGTAATTCTTTACCGTTCTAAATGAGGACCAGCTTGTTCTGTTTTTCGAACAGTGCTCTACAAATTCACCGTCTAAATATTGGATAGTGCTAACTCTTTAAAAATTACAGCCCGTTCTTAACCCAGCTGAAAAAATTCTTCATAAACAAATGACTATAATTATTAAACGGTTTATATTGTCAAATATCTAGGCGGTGAATTTGTAAAGGATTATTTAAGAAACGGAATGAACCATGCCGCATTAAAAAATTACGGATTATTCTTACAAAAATTGAAAGAAAATGTACCTGTTCGGAAATCGGGATTAATCAGGCAGTATTATTGTAAAATCATTTCTATGAATGTTTCTCTAGATTAAGGACACATGTAGTGATGCAAATGACACTTAACCAATGTTACATAATTCATCAAATTGGCAAAAAGGACTACTAAGATTTAGCACTGATTTGACCGGCGTAAAGCGCTCCAACCTCCTAAAGCAGGTTAAGTCTATATTAGAGGATGACCATGGTCTATTTTGCAAAAATTTTGTTACTGATTACTTTGAAAGGAAGGAATTTCAAGCTCGAGGTTCGGTTAATACACACAATCTTGTGTATTGCAAAGATGCGGCAATATATGATAAGTAAAATACAGACGGGAATGAAAAATTGATAAAAAAGATAGATAAAAACATTTCATGTACATACGACCATAAAAATCCATTGATCCGCTTGCAAACACATCGACACAAACTGTCGGCGAGTCGAGCGCTTCTCGTGAGAGAAATTAGTGTTAAACCAAGATGGCGAGAAGGAGGATGTACAGTGAATAAAGTCTCCTAATTTTGTAACAAAAAACCCGTGTATGTCATCTACAAACATAAGTTTGTCGCCTAACAGCGGAAAAGAACCCATCGAGGATGAGTTTATGATAAAAAGTAAAAAATATCGCGAAACGTGACGGCGACGCGTCCACCGTTACCAAGACGCCACGAGACTCGTTCGTGCATAGACGCTATGAGGCTCGGAGAGTGAGACAATGACGGCCAGCAGTGAGCGTTGGGCCCGCGCGTAGAATTTTATCACAAACTCGGTGTTCACCACAGTGAGTGGTCTGTGCCTGAGACAATTAAAAACATTGAACGATTATTTCATATATTGACTTCTTTCGAAACGACGAGAGACCGCAGTGAGACAAAATAAACAGCAATGAATATCAAGTGAATATCAGTTGTACTGATTATGTGTTCGCATAAAGATTTCAAAGTATGGAACTATAACGCAGTGCAGAAACGAGAGAACATAAAGATTAGTTTTCGTCCTTTCCATTACGCGATCTCACGTCAATAGTAAAGCATCGAACCATCGAGTTTGCGCGAACGCGCGTTTCATTGTCTTTCGTTCACTCGCACACGTCGAGTATTAGCAGCGAGTAGGTACGTTCGCTCACGCGATTCTATTCTCATTTCGTTCATTCGAATACGGCGAATATTCATCGAGAAATTTCGAAATCACTCTAAGTTTTCGCCAAGTGGGGCTTTACTGGAGCATCAGCTGATTGGTAGCAGTCGTCACAGCAGACATCATCGCATTAGGCAAAAGATAAAGATCATCTTCTAACGGTCGTCAGACAGATACTCGTCGGTAGCAGCAATACCGGGCGCAGCAAAAGGTAAGTGTATCCTCTAAAATTCTTTTCCCAGACCCGATTCGAAAAAAAGAGTATAAATGGCAGAATTGAAACAACTGCAACAAAAGCAAATGAAAAGTTCAGCTCACGCGTATTAAGAATACACTCGCGGATAATGCCGAGGTGTCTGTGACTAAGGTCAAATTCGTAAAAATTGAAGATCTTTGGAAATCGTTCAAAGAAGTTGAAGACGTAATTGACGCAATCAAAATACAAGCAGCGGAAGATGAAATAGCGCAAAAGGCGGTCGAAGAAAAGTCAGATGCGTAACGCACAGCATTTGAAGACATTTATTTCGCAGCAGCGATGAAAGCTCAAATAGCAATTGCCTTAGCTCTGTCTCAGCAATTGACTTAGCTCTCTCTTAGCACAGGCTCAAGCTGTAGCACAGGTACAAGACAATCAGAATCAGAATCAGTATTATAATCGCCACAATTAAGCGGCAATTATCAATAGTGGCTTCTATTTAAAGATGCGTTCAAATCAATGATACATAAAATACAGCAATTTCAGCAATTCAGAAATTCCAGTACTTGCGTAGCTCTTTGAGTGGCGAATCGTTGCAGGTCATCGGAGGACTGTCAACAACTACGGCTAACTACGAGAGCGCATGGGAATTACTGCAGAAAAATTATGAAAACAAAAAGTTCTTAATCAACATGCAATTGAATCAACTGCTTGACTTTCCAGCGATAACGAAAGATAAATCATCGTCCATGAGGTAGCCGATCATTCACGTACGAACGCACTTGAAAGCTTTAAGGCATCTGGTCATCATGTAATTTTTTTTTTCATTTTTTTTAATAAACTCTGAACTATTAAGAACAATTTAAGCCACAGTACGTATCGAAAAACACAAAATTGACCAAGTTACAGTTATTTTTCGGCAGGAAGGTTGGGCCGCTGCGGGCGGTCGACCGCGCGGTTCGATCCCTGTTTGTAACTCGCACGGCTTCGCTCAGGCAACTGTCCTATTGTGTCCAAATCGAAAAACAAATTGTAAAAATAATTAAAAATATAGGAAATGAAGCCGAACTCATCCCCTTCAAAATCTCGCTTGTTGAATTAGATTACGTTGACTTCCGGCGAAATGGCATCAAAAAACGTTCGAGACTGATGGGGACAACCGACCGACGCTGGAAGAATATCTAATATTTCTAGATGAGCGAGGTCGTACAATCGAAAAGATAGATAAAGGAAAAGACAAACACGATATAACGAAGCCTCCTACGAGAAAAAAGAATGAAAAGAAAATAGCTTTAGCATCCGTTTCGCAATCCTCTTGCACAATGTGCAATGAATCTCATTCGATCTTTAGATGTCCACAATTTGTACAACTGTCAGTATCGGACAGAATAAAAGAAGCAAGATCGAAAAAGTTATGCACAAACTGCCTGGGAAAAGGACATTTTGCCGCCAGCTGTAAATCATCAAACTGCAATCATTGTGAGAAAAAAACACAACACGTTGTTACATTTGGATTTGGAAAACAAGTCTACAGAAGAAGAAAAATCGAATAGCGAGTCATCGAAGAAATCCGTCGTAACACACTGCACAAGAGACGACGTTTAACAGAACGAAGGTACCGTTATTTCGAATGCAAGCTTCGTAAAAAAAGCCAACATTTCATGTGACACTATCGACTGCTCGCATTGAGATCGAAGATGTCAAAGGAGATAGACCACTTGTCGAGTGCTCTTAGATCCGGGCTCGTAGTCGAATGTTATAACAGAAGAACTTGTGCGTAAGCTCAAGCTCCATTGTAAAAAACAGAACGAGAATTATGTTTTTCGATATGAATTTATCCTTTTTAAAAAGGATTATAAAAATAAACTTAACTCTAACTGAACATTAATAAGACTGATGCTGCTCGATTCAGCTGTCGATTTTCACTGGCTTCCTCCCGGTCGCTCTGTATAAAGACACTTCGGTTTTCGGTGTCCGGTGTCTCTGTATCTTATCGGTAATGCTCCTCTAGTTATCATAACTCGAGTTAATCAGCGGTATTAACAAAACTCAGACAAATAATGCGCGCACAACCACAGTCAAGATAAGGTCGATGCACGCAGAATACGAGACACTTATCGAGTATCCACAGCATCACAGAACGTTTATCACAGGTGAAAATCAATGCAGAACTGATATGCTTGCCAGACAGATTAAAATTGGCCGATCCGAATTTTCATAAGCCAGGTGCGATTAATCTACTCGTCGGGGCTGGACTATTTTGGACATTAATGTGTTCAGACTTAATTCAACAGTCAAAGGGTATTCCAAGGTTGCAAAATACGCTGCTGGGGTGGATCTTCGGTGGAGAGCTCATCGATGCAAGTCCGAAGAACCAGCGCTTCCGTGGACTCGTAACAAATGCGGCGTTACAGGAGCAATTGGAGCGTTTCTGGAGTCTAGAGGAGCCTCGCGAGAAACGACGAATGACGGAATAAGAACGGACATGTGAACAGCAATTCTCGGAGACTGTACGAAGAGACAATACCGGAAAATTTGTAGTAGCCTTGTCCAAAAAACAAGAAGTCCTATTGGGTGTCAGAAAAGCTGGCAGTTCGACGTTTGTTCTCGCTCGAGAGACGTTTTACGGCCAACCCGGAAGTCAAAACGGAGTACGTTAAGTTCGTGGAAGACTACCAGAATAAAAAGCATATGTCACTCGTATCGGACGGTGCACATTTGAAACCAAACGATTAATTCGTTTAGCATTGAGACAAAGTTGAGAGTCGTTTTAGACGCTTCGGCGAAGACCTCTCTTGGCACAACAATAAACGACAAGTTAATGGTCGGACCGAACTTGCAGAATGATCTGCTTAACTTAATTCTGAGGTTCAGAACACACGAGTTTGTTATTACGGCAGATATAGCTGCAATGTTTCGTCAAATCATTGTCAGAGAAGAAGAGCCTTCAAAGAATCCTATGGAGAACAGACGAAACTCAACCAATTCGAAATCCCGACCATTGACTCCACTATCCAGCGATTCTAATGATTTGACTGCATTGACCCCTGCCCATTTCCTTATTGAGGACACACTCGTATTGCCTGCCGAAGATAACTAGCTTGGCACATCCGACAACAGATTGTCGCGATGGCACGAAGAGTATTTGCAGCGACTGCATAAACGACGCAAATGATGGACCAAAGGCGGAAATATCGAAATCGGAGCACTTGTGCTCCTAAAAGAAGACCACGCTCCACCACTTCAGTGCAATCTTGGGCGAGCTCTTTGGGGAAGCTTCGAGTGCGCTTGCGATATCTCGAGATCTCCATCGCGGGATCATCCCCGAGAACAATAATTTTTTGAGAATCTGTAGCATCATTAAAGATGATATCACGCAAAAACTGGACCAAATTGGCCGACGCATTCGGAAGTTATGGCCAATTAAGTGTTTTCACTTCAAGGGGGTGTAGCTCCCCCTAGAGTGACGTTACAGGGATTCAATGGGGGTGTTTTTTTAATGCCGAAGGATGCTCTTTCTAATGCCATAATTAGAAATATGAATTTCCTTCCGGAACCACGAGTTCTCGCACTTTTCAAAAATTCCAAAATGCACAATTTCACTTCAACCCCTGCCGTTCGGCCATTTTGTATCCGATCGGGATAAAACCTTTACCATTCGAACGGGAAAGAAATTTCCTAAAAAATTTGTCTTTGGTTTTTAAAAATCGGTCATAGTTTCACAGAAATACGAAAAAATTCAAGTGTTCCACTTCAATTGGACGTTACTGTATTTACATTTTACGTTTATTCATTCAGCGTCGATACTGTTTTCTTTTCAGAATATCTTCAATATATTTTATTGAAAAACAAAAACTTGTGAAATCCCCCTCTCAAAACATATCCGTCTAAAAGCTTCGCCAAGTACAGGATTGCTGTAAATTCACCTCCTTAAAACAGATACTATTTCTATCTTTCGTTATGATTCGGCATACAAAAAGTTTTGAACTCATACCACTATGCAAGCACACAAGTCACTAAATATTTAATTGTTATATCATCTGGCACTAGTGCATTATTTTAATTGTCATTGTGGAATTTCCTGTAATGTGTTCCCGATTCTTTTATGTTATTACTGCCGCTTATATTTAAGTATGATTTAATTGTCCTATAATAATTTATCGGTGATTCCTTATCGAGTACTACTTGGCGGGTAGATTAGTCATAGTCATTAGTAGTTCGACTTAAATCAGTACAACAGAAAAATAATTAACTCATAAGAAAGACGTCTAATGTAAGTTTATAAAACTTGATCTGCGATTATATGATCCTTACGTGCATATTGAAATACATACGAACTCTTGTTAATAAAAAAAAAAAAAAAAAAATGTTCGACACTTAATTTTTCCCTACCCTAAAAAAATCATCATTTCGTGAATAAGTATAAATAAAGATGCGTAATGATAATTCAGCAATAACAATTGGTAAGCATAATGATACTTGTAATCAAGAGACTCGGTCGAGTCCTGCGCCAAGTACGGGCAATCCGCCGTACGGGGCACGGCTCGCCGAGACTCTTTACTCGAAGCATCGCTTGTACCTGTGTTTGGCCTCAAATATCTT
>JARQSW010000537.1:27645-44002 GCA_030142375.1 Calameuta pallipes
CGTGGACGTGCTGATAAAGTAGACCGAACCAACGAATCATCCCTTTATTACAAATTAAATTACGAATTCCATTTACGACGCTTGATTTTCCGGATCCAGCGATCGTAACAATATTTATTGCTAAGGGATACTTTGGGGACGATTTCATTTACGAAGTCGTTATTTTGAGGATAAGTTGCTGTTTTGGGAACTGTTCTCAAAGATTTTCCAGCATAATGACTGTTTTAAGGACCATAAAGCGGACTGTCACACCAAATTTGTTTATATTTTTTCAATGTTAGATATCCAGTATCCGTAATGGGCTTAGAAATATTTCGTTAGGTTAGATTAGGTAAGAATTCGAATGCTGTAATTTCCCAAGGTAGTAGTTTAAAAAAAAACATTAGCTTACTATTGTGAACGCCCCTTGTCAATAATAGTGCCAATTATAGGCTGCGGTGACGGAAGGGTGAATAAAACATTAAGCGTATTCCTCTATACAGGCTTCAGTTAGTAATGAGCCGCCGGTGTGGGTAGTATATCGAATCGTTAGTGCGAAAAATTATAGCGAGTCTTTCACTAAAGTGTCAGCGGTTTTCTATTACCTTCCATACGGATGGCTCGTGCGATGTTAATCTACGCATCATAGTCGCCGTTGACAACGGCTGTTATACGACACCGACGATTGACTTACTCTACATTTACCTTCAATCCGCATGCCTGAAAGGATTTTCAAGACCACTTCGCTGAGATAACAACGTTCTTCAGAGGCGATCTGAACCCCGCTTACATCATTGTTGGGAGAATGGCTTCAGCGTATAGTATAACATTCATACAGTTGCACGGCTCACGCATTATTCACCTGGCGCGTGAGCCGTGAATATCATGTTAACAATACACTAATGATCGAAAATGTATCACACCCGACAGTCTTATAATATATTGTTACGTCTCGGCACTCTTGCATACCACATTCACCCACCTATACATATACACAGCCACTTATGCCCATGGCCCACCCATTATAACAACATATTATATTATTATAACCCAACCCATACATACATTATACACACCACATATGCTATTATCTTTACCGACGTTACTAGATAAGTACGTCAGTCAATTAATCGTTTAATATAATTAATCCCATTGATTTATACTTATATATTTACGTTTATATTTTGATTTATATACCGTTATAATATTGGAATCCTTAATTTACGGATATCATTATCATTTATATGATCGGAAAATGTTACGCTTATTATTCTATCAGACATTATGTTCATAAGGAATTTGTCATACTAATCCTTATTATGTCTTCAAATAAAAGATAAACCTGAAGCTCCTCGAATCTAGCAAGTACTCGCAAGGTTTCAGGTGCAGAATTGGAGGACTCAGATATGCAGCAACAGACAGATAATTGTTATTGTTCTGATTTGTTAATCAATCAATAAGAAAGGGAATTAAAGACCAATCATATTCAAAAGAAGTAATGGAAGGGATAAGAAACGCAGTCGTTAAATAGGGTTGGAGAGACGAAAAAGTCAGTCAGCAAGCCAATCAGAGAGTACCAGTTCTAAAAAGAAGTGGAAGTTTGAATTGAAGTCAAAGAGCGAGTTTAAGATTTAAGTTCGGAGTTCAAGTCTAAGTTTAAAGTGATAATAGTTTAGTAGGCTTAGGTTTCAGTATTCTTATATACAGAAATCAATTATCAAAGTCGAGTCTAGGAGTATCGTTCAAATCAGTTTAATCAACGAAGCATACCTGGTGAATCCATTCTGCAAGTTTTGTGAACCATCATTAATACTATCATTTACTAAATCCTGCTACAACATTATCTGGACTAAGGGTTCTCCCAAATAACCTCACTGACCCAGTACTACTTTCATAGAAATCATAAGATAAGGAACAGTTGGATTCTTTTGGAAATCATCGGGGTAAGCTCATGGATATTTCCGCACACAATCAGGTGCACGCAACAATTCATTCATATCCAGAATACTTAACTTACATAAAACGGACCAAGAATACCCGAGCAAAGAAACCATCAGATAGTTCAATTAAACTTTGTCTTAGTTCCATAAAACAAGATTCTACATTAGAGTTAGGGAACGATCATCCTAGTATCGATAGGAGTATTCCCTGGAAACTAATTCCTATTTCTTCCGATGCTTTACCTGCTGAATCAATTAACAAATCGCATAGGCATACTAACCATTTTAGGGAATCATTAGAGGGCGTGTGTCTCAGCCTACCACAATTGCATACGATCCAAACAGTTCAGTTGAATAGCATATAGTGTTGCCGCACCAGTGCCGTACGGTAGCAAGAAATAAACAGTCAAAGACAGGGCCGACTTAACGCGTGGACGTACCGTTTAACACCGGGAAATCAGACCAACGGACCATCCTAACTACCTTTTCTAAATCAACGTTCACTGAATCAGTATAATTTTCAATCGTTCCTATCTCGTATCAGATGTCAAGCATAACTACATTCCGCGTATTTCAGGTAGCGATCGTAACAATATATAATAGTAATAATAAATAGTAAAATAATTAAATATGTTACCAACCAGAAGTCGCTACATAATTACCGACCGTGATAGGGCCTCTGGGCAATTTTATTAATTTGTAATAATTATTTACTTGAAAATTACGTGCCTGGCTTAGAATTTCACTCTCTATTCGATGGTGCACTTCCCCCAGAAAGAGTTTCGGAACACCCTATATCATTAATGGAATGAATAAAAATTGTATTATTATCACATACAGAAGCAAGTACAATAAAATTCAATATATTCAATTCGAAATATTATTCCTGGAAGAATAAGGATTCCAATTCGGAACTCTGAAAAATCCTTCAGGACTACTCAATACTCGAAACCTAACATGTGATTCATATTTGCCGGCCTAATAGCTGCAAAGCTCATTTTCAATAATCTCTTGCTTCCTTATAAATTAAAAACAATTACCCACCTACTTTTTTGAAATTTTAGCAATTGCTATTCACATGTCATTAGAGACGAGCGCTCCACACATACGTTCATCTATCTCCTTCAGTTGTGCAGTTGCAGCTGTTCCTATTTACTTCGTTTTATAAATCATGAAAATATTGATAAATTTATATATGGATCGGTTTCTTTTGTTTAAATTCAATCCAAAGTATTTATTCCTTTATACCACGATCTATTTAGGTCTATAAAGATATTACCCTCACTTGAAGTTAACCCATTTGCACCTGTTACGTCTCGGTCACGGGGTTCAAGTATCTCGGTCTATCACGGTCGGAACGTCTCACATGGATTCTTTAATCTCCGCCCGCAGAATATTCCACATATGACACAGTTCACGTTTTGTTGTCAATCCGCTATATCGCCGCGCGCGACCGGCTGATGTCTAAATACAGAAACTTAAGTAGAGTCTTGATGTAAATGGATTAATAGCAGTTATTATCTTCGAATTTCGAAATATGATTGGATTATCATATTATAAGGCACAATTTGTAGTAGCACCAGTATTGTATTTACTTGGTACGTTATTCGATCGAAATTATCTAGAATTCATGTTATTGCTATTGTTAACAAAATATATTATTGTTACAGTATACCAAAATATATTTTTGTTACAGCATACAGTAAAACAAGTTTCATCACGAAGAAAATCCATAGGCGAATTCATGCTGCCATCTAACTCTATAATTCCATCAGCTACGTCATGTACAAATAGTACAGAATATGTAATTGTAGTCGACAGAGCTGTACAGTGTAATGGTCTATTTGATAATGAAAAAAATCAGTTCAGCGTGCTCGATTCTGTGCGTACACTGGGATTTCTTATAAAAGAACTAGAGGGTTTGATCAGTGATGAGAAAGCAAGCAAAATTTTAACTGCCATGAAACAAACACTTCTTCGAATATCAACTGATCCAGCAAATGCAAATGCTGTCGTAAGTAAATAAAATATAATTATGATTCTTTGACTATAGAATAATTGTGTAATGAGGTAAATGCCTTAGCGGGACATATTTACAATTCCGTTTTGAAAATGCCTCAAGGTATGTCTATCTTTATAAAAGTTGTGGATAGATATTTATGTTTAAGTACATTCCTTAACCCCAAGGTTTCTTTATGCCATTGCATGAATTGAACGATTATGCGTCGATTAAATCACAAAAAATGATACGCAGCCGCACCATTTTCGACATATTAAAGTTCAAAGTGAGAAGCGATGTGCCAATTTTTGTGAATAATATGTAAAGGTGAAAGAAAGTGTGGTATCTTAAAGTTTGAAAACTCATGATTCTGATAGAATAAGAAAATTGTAATGATTGTAGAATAACTTGTACATGATTACGGCATAGTTTGCAACATATGCTGTACATCGGCATAGCTAAAAAATAATCCGTTGCTCCTCTCAACAAGTGCTCAGAAACATGGGGGCGACGAGAGAAAATTTTAGAGTCGATGAATAGGCGCACAAAATAACTACACAGCCTCTACCGTTTCATTTATTACAGCTAAATGAGCGAGGATTTTACAATACAAATCTCGCTGCGTACAATGTACTTGCTAACGGTGGCTCATCACTATTTCGAATCGGGGTGGCTAGCCTGCTCAAAATCGGTCCCTACTATGGTGTTCGTGTCGAATCCACGAATCCCCTTGTGACGTAATGCGCGATCCTAACAGGTCTCGTTGGAGATGAGCTTCTTTGTCCTGGGGAGTGTGCACTCTGACATCGGTAGCCACCTTAGGCATCCATGTGTCCGCATCATTCCCGTTCGTGTATTTTGCTCGCGAAATATTCTCTAAGTAAGACCATCTTCGCGGTACTTACCGAATCTGGCTGTCATGCGTTGTCTGCTCACACAGTCGCTAATTTTTAATCTACTGGCTTTCCTCTACTACGAAAATAATCCACTTTAAATGTATGGCACTAATTGTTTTTACTTTTAATATTTGTTTTTATACATACTACCTTTCCAGCATTCTATGCAATTTATCTAATTTAACTATTATTCAATATTATCTTTGATATCAGTAGGTACACGCCGAGCCTATGAGGCAGCAAATATCTAAATAGTACACAGATACTAAGAAAACGTAGTTTAGTGGGAAGGCGTGTATGTGTGTATAAACTACTTAATTATTGGTATTGCTAATGGACAGTTGATCACAACGACCTTAACATATCCTAGTATGAGCTGCGAGCAAATAGTTTAGCGCATTTTTGTTGAATTATTAAATTGTCAAAATGTGATAGCTCGAACTGTCAAACTGACTGCTGTGGTCGTTGCAGTGTTAGTATGAATTTTTTATGGTATGAATAGTCGTAACAAAAGTAAGTACAGTGTCCATAGAAAATAGAACAAAAATAATGGAAAATATATTAATTTTAATAAAGTTTCACTACAAGGAACACTGATGAACAAGGCTCTTTAGCACATCGCTAAACAATACTGGGCAAATGGGACCAACGTGTCCCGATAGGCTAACTATAAAAGGATTAACGCGTCCTTACGCAACAACCAAAATGAATATTGAAAAGGGATTAGGCGGATCTGAATCCGCGAACAAAATCATCATGCAGTCTTGGCTAGAATACCGGACGCTTCCGGCAACAGCGCACGCGTTATACATATAATGTTCGCGCCACCGACTACACACAATAATATTTACAGTTTTCAGCTGACGGGTAGCCTAATGCCCGCTCTGTCAACTACACAATATTTGCGAATTCAAATTAATAACACTAACGTTGCTCGACCTCTAGTCAAGACACCGAATATACAGAAGTCGTAGATTCCCCGCTGAGAATCTAGATTTTTCTATTGTCGTCAAGCCCGCGCAACCTATCCCGTTACGAACAATTCCAACGCTGGAATCAGTTCCGGAGACCTATTTACCCACTGAAACTATCAGTCCGGAAATACGCAATCCCCTAGCTGCCTTCCTAGCCTCCGCGAAGATATCGTCGGGATAAATCGGATCACTGCGCGACACTTACTTGACACGACACACGGTCGAAACGATTACACGTAGCGTGGACTGAATAGGATTATATTACATGCAATTTCTTCTATCATGTTCTACGGATAATCGCACATAAAAAAGCTCCAGATCCTCCAGATCGCCAACGTATTGGCAAGCAACGGATCTCCACGATCGTGCAAGCTGAAGGCGACGTTAGATCCCGTTACTCTCGATCAATTACAAAATTATGAATCTCGGTAACGTCACTCACCCCGGATCGCCCGCTCTAGTTCGTCTAGATCTTCCCGATCCATCTCTTTTTTCTCTTTCTCTTTCTCTCACTCTCTACTTCTCTCTCTCGCACAAGGTACTTACTCACACTTTTGGCACACGCGTACTCTAAGTCGGCTACACCGCAGGTGACGCTACCCGATCGTTCGCCTGCTAACGTGCCCTAGTGGCGCGGAGGAATATTACCCTCGGGCCCAATCAAATTTGCGCTATGCCCTACGTAGGCACATTCGCCTGCGATCTTCAATTATTTCCTAGATCCTGAAGAAATAGATCCGCGCATCCTCTTCTCTTCCGGGCGATTGCAGTGTCTTTTCTCGGGGCGAGAATCACCTCCGTACCCTATCCCACGTTGTGTGGCTCCAGGCCACCACTGCAGCGCCCTGATGCATCCGGGATCCTCGATCGTCTCGCGGCGTCCTTCTGCGTAGGTGGCTCATCTCAGTGGTGCTCTGCGGTCACGTTGGCCTTCCTTCGGCTGGCTACGTCACGCCAGTGCCGCTGCTCGCATTGGCTGGGCTCCTCTGTCGAGGCCAGGGCCGCCGTTGGTGATTCTCGGGCCTCGTGGTCTGCACTTTTTCTTGCCGGTTCCCTTACGGGACCGACTACCGCTTGGAAAAAGACTAAATATACATCCCGAAGGAAATTAATAGATGTTACAAACGCTAAATTCAGTCCACACTCGCTGTTGAGGTTACGTTGCCTTGCGGGCCGTACGGTGTAGCTCCTATTATCGCCTATTCCCTATCTCCTTTTGTGACGTGCACAAAGTGCCATGTCACAACATATATATAAGTGCGATTAAATATTACTGGTATTTATTAACTTCGTAATGTGAAACACAAGTTACTGATTGTAAGTAGCGCGCGTGGCCTGACCGCGATTGCCTCATAAATGCGCGTGGTAGCTAACGTATTAATAGATATATCATGAACGAGTGAACCGATTTACTTGATCTTTGGCTAAAATCAAAGAGGTTTATTCTTAAAATAGAAATAGTGAGTTGAATGTTGTTAAACCTCTACTAATTTTAGAAAAAAATTTCATTTTTGAAATCATCGATCCAGTGAGTGTACTGCTGTATAGTGAATCTGGTCATTTCACGCCGCTACATTATACGTACTTGGTACAAAATTCTACCGAAAATCTTGATTCCTAGTAATTTATGCAATAGATATTTTAATTACTTATTATAATTAATATTCACTTATTGTATGTAGGATGTGGACTCAATTGCCTTACACACGAAATTGGAAGTCAGTACGGCTAAGTTAGAGGCAACAAGTAAAGGAATATGTGAAACATTTCGTGAGCAAACGGAGTCTTTACAACAGTACGTATTATTTTGATTTTATATTGTGAAAATCAAATCCAAATCGAATTATTTAACAACTGGGACAACAAGAATAGTTTTGCAATTTTTTAATTCTATTATACAGGATGGTCCGCGCAATTTGCACACCTGTAAGATTTATAAAGTATGCATCGTATGGACAAATTTTGTATATAAGATTTGAACGGTTTAAACGATACGTTACGTAATGCATATTTTTTGTTTATTGAAACAAAGTTGGCTAATCGCAGATAGATTAATTTGAATAACGTGCACTATTGGCCATCAGCAAATCCTTACTGGATAAGAGAAGTTGCCCACCAAAGTTAATGGAGCGTTAATGTGCGGTGTGAAATATTGGGTAATCAATTAATTAGATCATATTTTATTGATGGTCAACGGGAACTGATTTATTAAGTTGTAGTTCACTAGTACACTATAGTTCATTATTCCTTCCTGTCATTATTTTAAGGTAATTTAGTTTTTAAATATGTCAAACAAAAATCATGTTATCCAGTGCTGTAGAATTATGGTAGTGTACAAAGGTTTTCGCAATTTTCTTATCGTGTTAGAGCAAAACTATGTTATAGGATGCCGTGTTGTAGGAGGGCTACTTATATGTATATGTATTTCAGCCAAGATACGCAAAATGATGATATTCACAGGCAATAACGTAGCATTCAGCATTTATTCAAGATAATTACCAGAAAAATGCATACAATAATATATTGAAAATCCTTAAAAATCCTTTCATACAATATATTGTCTTTCTAATTGAGAATAGCTTAAACATTTCGAAAAATACTTCTGTGGAAAACTATACAAGATATACGAAAATTGCAGATCATATTTGCAGATTTCAGATTGAACTATGAAAATGATCTAAGCCAATATTTTGATATCTACATCGAGAGAAGAGAATTGTAATCATTCTTATCAGTTGTATAATAGGTTTCACTTTTCTGTAACTATGCATGTGCGTACCATTATACGTACGCTTTTGTATACGATAAATATGGTAAAGCTTTCTTTCTGGTATATCAGTTAGTACGACAAGTATGAGAAAACCGTTTTGTAATTTTTTAAGTAGTAGTTATTGTGGATAATTAATCTTTATTATACACAGGACTACATACTATTGTGGCAGTAATGTCGATACACTCTGACAGCTATCGATGGGAGGTATGGCAAGAATACTACAGTAAATTCTACAAAAAAAAACGTATATATCTCGTATGCGACATACAGTTTTAGTAAAGAAAATATTTATGTACTTAACACGAGCGATGTGGTTCAGTCAGTAGAGTATGAGATTAGTATCTACAGTGGGTAGGTAACTGGCCTGTCGAACGAACGTGTATAAGTACAACTGCGGAAAAATTCAACAAAACATACGGTTAAAAATGACTATAGAAACGACTACAAAAAGTGAATCTGTGCCAAAAACAAACACAAGTGAACTAGCCAATTAGTTAATATTTTTTAAAAATCGATAAAAAATATAATAAATAAGACAACATCTCTTAACATCATCTCCATTAAAAAAAATAAAATAAAATAAAATAATAAATAAGAGTGAAAATAAAATTACGAACGAAGGACCGGCTAGCCAGGCGTCCTAAGATGGCCATCGCCCCTGAAAGTCCACCCAAATAAAAGACGCTCAATAAAGAACAATTTACTGGGCAAATGTTAAGCTTTAGGCAGTGAAGCTGTTAGGACGTAGATATATTTTAACTTTGAGATACCATTAAAACGGGATGAGGGTTGAGTTTAGTGTGCGGTAATTACACTCCTGGTGTGCTTATAGTGATTGGTGAAATTGGAAATAAGCCATTACTGTCCCGTAAAGAGTTATTTGATGAATACTTCACTAAGTCCTTTCAGTTGCACTATACAATGGTCCGTTCACTCCCGTTTAAATTATAGGTACGCTCACCGCAGTGACTATCTTGATCCTCGAGTGGGATTGTTGGTGTATTTAAAATCCGAAGAAACCTAAGAGACTACCTGTGGAGTAACAAAACAAGACTGTAATGCTACCAACAGTGGCTTCTCGATGGAGGTCTTTAGGTTCAAAAGTTCGCGAAAGACTGTCGATTAATTCAAATACTGAAAGTACGTTGGCTTTAATTTTAGTGGCCAATGCACTGCAGTTTTGATGGTGTTGCAGAAAGAATCTTGTCTCGTACCTCGTGCGGGCATTAAGTTCGAGCGCGTGGCCTGCTACTCAGTAACATTAAGTAAAGGCAATGGTAAAGTTCGATGTGCCGAAAGGAATTTTGTTTGTAATATCCGGAGTGGGATATAACACAAACACCTAACTATACATATAAATAAAGTTTAAGATACTAAACACAAAAGAAACGAAAGGATCTCCACAGGTACAAGTGAATTAACCCACCTCACAGAACGAGAGAAAATCTAGTAAATCAGACAGAAGGTCTCCATCATAAAGCATAAAACTCAAATGCAAACTAAGATAATTCGGCTCAGCAAAACTAAAATCGGGATACCTAAAGTGCCTAGCCACATTGCAAGAGGGTAATAAAATAGACAAAAAAATATCCAGATATAGCTCAGAACCAAAGTCTAAAAAGATAGCTACGAAAAAAATAACGCAAAAATCCCAATGGAGAAATCGCCCGCTTCTAAAAACAGAAAATCTGAAATTAAAATTGCTGGAATTCCCAATAATGCTACTAGATGGTTCCGAACCATAATACCGTGCAGCACTTCTAGCTGTAAGAAATACTTCATCATAATAAGATATAAGTGCTCTACGATAGAACACACACAATGTTATGTTTCATTAAGCAAGGCACCGATTTATACAAGTTAAGAAGGGTCATCACTAGGAGAAATAATTTTCTTAACATCTCCATGCAATACCGTGGTGCCTTTCCAAAGTTCGACTATGGAGTTCGTTCATATTAGAGGAGGCAATACTTGATCCTATATCTCTCCTCCTTAAATATCTCAAAACTCTGTTTGAGTTATGAAATGCGCCATCTTTATTTTTTCAGGTTATGTTGTGATGCTTCTAGATTACTGTGCGAAGGCGCTTGTAGATTCCTTGATCGTTTGACTATGATTTTCTGCGCTCCAAAAACGCTAGTTTCAGCCGTCCTGTGCCCACTCTTTAGGTCCGTTCTTCTTCGTCAACTTCAAACACGTGATGATATCCTGTGGAAAACTTTACAGTCCTCCACGAGATGGGATTAACGATCCTTTTGTCTTGAACAAATTCCTTTCTCTTGTAGTGATGCGCTGAAAGCGTAGGTCTGACATCGCGCTTGTTCTTCGACGTTTTCGAACGAAAATTTATTGACCACCTACTGTGTCATCCTCGACGAGACATTTACCTGGAAGCCACAACGTCTTTTCGTAGATCATTTCTGCTGCAAAAATTGGGCAAATCTCTTTGAAGTTTGTACGCAGTCTGAGAAACATCGTTGGCAGCATGTCTACTCACTTAGTAATTTCCTCAGGGAACATGATCGAGACCTTGAGGGACTTGTGCCAACGCTCGACCACATTAGGTGATATGCAGTTGTTCGACTCCTGTCACAGTCGATGATATTCGTGAAGGGCTGGAGCGGAGCTCCTGAGTGGATAGTAGATATGGTAGTTATGGTCGCGTGTACTAAAAAACGAGCAATCCACATCCTGTGAAAAGCATTTATAATTATGTCTGCTGGATTGTTTACAATCGGTATCGCTTCTGACCAATTTATAAATCTGTCAATTAAGGTGAAACAGTATTTGAAGCCCTTGGAGTTTGGTATTGAAACCCTAATATCCAGATGGACATAGATGAATCTCGTCACAGGTATTGGAATGTGTTGCAACTGATTTCGATTTTACAGCACCGAGTTGTTCTGTTACGTTCTCGACTATTTGCTCTCTGTTTCTGGCACTATTTATCTGATGCTTACTCCGACCCTCTTTACCTGAACTTAGCAGTCTGAGCGGACGTGCATTTCCGTAGCCCTCCGTTGTCACTCATGCATCCAGTTGCGTTTGCTAATTTTACGTGACCCAAAGATCAGCACCTACGGTTGCGTTTCTCGATTTTACGCGTCGTCAAAAATCTGATAGATTCCATAAGAGATCTCGTTTCGGTGGAGTTGGATCTGTTGCACCACAACTCCCGGAATGTATCAGCTTGTCAGTTCTCGGTGACAAAAGAATTGGCTGGTGTTCGCCTGGCTTGCGGATGCATGGGTGAAGGGTGCAGTTCTCGTTTCTTTAGCTATCGGTATTGGGTAGTTTACGTCCCTAAAAGTAATTCGACAAATTTGATATAATCATGTTTTTGATTTCTCATTGCGAGGAAATTTGTTCAGTTGGTTTCGTTCGCAAAAGCTATTTTATTTAAGAGATACATAATAAAATGTACTTAGGGGTGGTTAAACCCCTAAAAAATAATTTTTCGCAAAACTGAAAAAACACGTAAACTTTACTTAATTATCGCGAGCAACATATATTTTTTTCTAATTTTTTGCTCAAATTTACTCCTGTTTGGCCATTTTTTATATAATAAAAAACAATCTTGGGGTAGTTCACCCCCCTAAAAATAATTCCACAAATTTGAGAAAATCACATTTTTTATCTCTCATTGTGAGGAAATTTTTCCAATTGATTTCATCGTGAAAGATACCGCTTTTATATGTGAAAAAATTAGATGGGTGTCTAGTACCCGAATTTTCGGGGGCGGTTTTCACCCCCAAAAATTCAGTTTAGGCCAATAAGAAAAAACACGTGTCGCTTAGTTTTTCAAGTACTAGAACATATGTGAAAACGAAAACAATCGGAGGCGGACACCTATTTAGGTTACCTTGTTAGTAACAAACTCATGCAAGCCTGGATCTTTTTCTTCATCGGGAATTTCCGTTGATATCACTGTTTGAAGAAACTTGCTGTGATGTCATGGCGATCGATGGGTGATTGGCCAGGGAATAACTCTTATCGAATTTCTATCCACTGTGGATTACACGTAAACGCGATGAACAATCTGATGTGCCGTAATGGTGAACACATGACATGACACCTTGAGCGTATTCATACATATGTCGTAAATTTCCGACGTACGTTGCTGGAAGGATCGTCATTCGGCCAACATTCTGTGCGTTTCCATCAGCATTGATGGCACCTCGAAGGTGAATATACTCTTCGAAACGGAGTTTTATCTGGTTCAATCTGATGAATGTCAATCGCTCAGTTTCAACTTTGATGTATGTACACTGAGCGGCATTAATGGTGTCCCAGTGGAAGTTAGGGGAACGGTGGCGAAGCGAGAGCCGAAGCTCCTCCCAAATTCTTTGAGCATGCTCAAGTATCGCTGTTTTCGACCTTTCCCTTTCGGGTTGCCATCTCCGTGTGAACGACACGTTGCTATGCGCGCCACAAAGACTTAGTGAGCCACCACTAAGAACGAGTGAGAGGGTGGTATAGGCAACCGTCGCTAGGAGTAAGAGAGACGCTCTTATGCGGGACTCCTCCGACTCGTGACATAAATGGCGTCCCGAGCGAGGGGAAAAGACTACCCCCACTATGATCCGGCCTGGCTTGCTTCTAGCGTGCTGGCCGCCCCCACTCTCGCTTCGCCACCGTTCCCCTAACTTCCACTGGGACACCATTAATGCCGCTCACTGTACATATCAACAGCATATTGGTGAAATAGACGCCGACATTTCAAGATATGATTGTCCTCATTTTCACGAACCATCAGTCGATATGAATAATAGTTCATTGAACTGATTTATTTGTTCGTTTAGCGCCTGTAAATGAGTTTTTGTGTCAATAAAATTAGTTAATCTTATTAGAAAAAATATAGATTTGCTATTCACCTATAAGCGGATTTATCATCTTGATCGAGAAATAATAATCGTCTTCACCTTGCCAAAATATAATGGGATATTGCAATGCATCATATGATCGGTGCGTTTCGTACACACGCTGCAGCTGATCGATATCACGGGATTCCAAATTTTCACGAACGACGCTAATGGCGACATCATCAATTGTTGGCGCATTGAAACATCTTGCGTTTTCTTCCGCAGACGTCTTATCGACTGTGATTACAATTTCGTGATTATCAGATGGCATGCGGTCCAATGCGGTTTTGAACAATGCAATCAATTCATTGTGGCGATGAAAAAAAGTTTATAGTTGCTCCACAATTGGTCTTTTCGCCGAACTGGTGTGTGCATAACGCTGATCTACTTTTTGTGTCTGACCTCCTTCTATTAATTGATATTCAGATTTTAAATAAATTTAAAGACAAACTCGAGCAGGTCGTTTACCCCCTTAAAACCAGTATTTAAATATCAATTAAATTAATTTTCCTCCCACTCTCCAGACTTCCGCCTAGATGCAAGTACGCTAGTCACTACATCATAGTGCCAATTTTTATTAATTTATATGTGAAAATTTCTTTTTAATATCTACGTGTACTTTTCATTACTCGTGATGAGAAACATTTTAGTTTTTGTTTCATTAAAATTGGTCGACCCCTTCTAAGTGAAACTGTATTATCACCCCTCGACATGCCGAACTTTGGGGGTTGATTTCATTCCGTAAAACCATTTTTCCACCGATAGAAAAATATGTGTCTGTTAGTTTTCCAAGCACTAAAACATAGCTGAGTTTCATAAAAATCGGAGAGGGACACTAAAGTGATGTTCCTTGTAAGAGGAATAACGATTCCTGATGCAACTCGAACGATAATAATGAAAAGGGACAGGCGGATCAGAATCCTCTAGGATAAACATAAAATTAGATCCTGGAATGCCGGACGTTTCCGAAAACAACACGCGTGTTACGTAATGCACGCGCCACGGAATAGATACAACAATATTTACTAAATCAGCTGCCGAGTGGCCTAGTGCCCGACTCGTCAGCTTCACAATATTTACAAATTTGAACGCCGTAACAATAACGGTACTTGACCTCCTGTCGAGATACCTAATATACAGAACCCGTTGATTCCTCGCTGGGAATCTGGGTCTTTCGCGTATCGCTAAGCACGTACAGTCTATCCCGTTACGAATAAACACTATGCCCGAATCAGTTCCGGAGACCTATTTACCTACTGAAAATATCAGTCAGGAAATACGCAATACCCTATCTGCCTTCCTATCACCTACGAATTTATCGCCGGGAGACAAGTACCACTGCCCGGCCCTTGAGTTATACGACACATGACCGAAACGATTACGCGTAGCGTGGACTGAATAGGAAAGGTGTGCATGTAATTTCTTTTAACATGCTTCAGTAATTACAAACAAAAACTAGAAACGGAATTTTGATACAAGATAACGGACCCTCCAGATCGCCACCGTATTAGCAAGCATCGGATCTGAACTATCGTGCAAGCGGAAAGCGACGCATGCTATCTGGATCGAAGATTCAGCAGCTGAATCTACGATCTCGTTAATCTCCATCAATTACACAATTTGAATACTCGATAGCGTCATTCACTCCGCATCGCTCTCTCCTTACAATGTGGGCACACGATGCTCATCGATCCAATAGCAACGGACTGGTGACACTGTAATCAATTGTCATGTTGTAACGGAATGCAGCTCGATGAGTATTCAACGCAACATTTGTTTGTCTTCTTGCACGATTATTCAAATTCATTGGCACGCGATTGGTTTCTACTGGCCGATGATGTCTCATTTGATGTATTTCATCTTCGTTTGCATTTTCTATGTCTTCTTCTATACGTACTGAGCGTGCTTGTGACAATCGATTCCGTTCAATTTCATTTCGTTCGTCGCGTTACTCTGCAGTTCGATTAGACTGAAAATTCGTTTGGTTTGTAGCATTGTGAATTCTGCGCCCTAAATTACTCTATCTTATTGACGGCATTGTAATGCGATTAAATTGTGTCAATTTAATTCAATTGTGTCGATTGCGACAGAATGTGGGATTCGAAGAATTACAATTCAACTGAAAATGGACAATTGATTCACTTTGTTGTTACTGTATAACCGTTTGTCACTTCAAAACTCACCGTATTTTGTAGGTAAATATGTAAATTTGTTTGATTGTGAGATAAAATAACGAAACTTAATTCATGTCATAAAAAAATTGCGATGAACTTACAACAGAATCACAATTCAACTGAAAATAAACAACTGAATCAATTTTTCGTCCTTATATAACCGATTGGCTTGATTCACAGTTTGACAATCAGCTATCAGCTGTCAAACTACATTTGCGCACGTAGCGAAGTAAATTGAAATAGAAATAAAATAACTACATTTACTGGACAGATCGCGGAACAATACGAAAGTAAAAACAAGTGTAATTTTATTTTAATGTAGGCTGGAATGCGTTTTCCAGATTTTTCTCCAGATCTTCCAGATCCTTTTTTCAATTGAAAACATTCAATTGAATTATTTTTATCCCGGGAGCATAACGAACAAAACAAAAAAAAAGAATCAACCAAATATGTCGTTCCTATCGTCAGTTATGATCGACAGTGCATATTAATTATTTGGACTATTTCTTTAAAAATTTAGCTAAATCGGTCAAACCGTTCTAAAGTGATGCGCTTACCAAAGAACAGCATTTAATTTTTATTTATACATATAGATTGTTATGCCGTGAGGATGTGGTAAAATGATCTTCAACACTTTTTACATAAAAGAAATAGCACAGCAAAACTAGTTTATTATGTCTCTGTTTTCTAACACTTGCACAATTCTTAATACTCTGGTTTTCTTTTAACGAGTAGACGATGCTCACTCGGAGCCTACAAT
>JARQSW010000538.1:0-138645 GCA_030142375.1 Calameuta pallipes
GAGAAAAATTCGATTTTCCATTCGTTTCTCATGCGCGAAAAAGGGCGTTTTTCATGCACGTATTATGAAAAATATATTTCGTGTTTGTCTCATTTCTGGTATATATAGGTTTTATGACTTTTAGGCACATACCGTTGTATTCTATAGATTATATTCATTGGTCTAGGAAATTCCCAGAAACCCCTGTGATCCGTCCGCACCTTTTACTTTTCTCTTAATCCCTGTCAGTGTCGTTGCTGGCATCGCTGGTATAGAGTAAGCAACTAACGAGATATCGGTAAGCAAATTAGCCTCGACGACCCTATAGAGGAAAGCCGGGGATGCGCTGATACACGTTTTACTATAAATATAAGCAGAAATAAACAGGGTCTCGGTTAAGCCGAGTAATTCAATTTAGGAGCAACCTCCTATATAAGAAGGCTCCAGGGTGTTGTGCGCGTTTAAACTAACCCACATTCTTAGTTCGCGTACACTGCAGTAGATAACAAATTTATCTGTCGACGTCTAGTAAAATTTCTTACGGAGATTGTTCGACACTGAAATATAATTGAAGCAACATCCATTGAGTTCTTCTAAGGATCCGTATGTCCGTGTGATGTTCACTCGGTAGCTGGATGCGGCGGTTTCTCTAGAGCATTTTCTTTTAAGCCTGTCACGAGGCTGATCCGCGTAAGGATGGTTTGCGAGAAGTCTGACAAGGAGGTCGAGGCACCACCGGAGGATACCAATGGCTACGCTCTGCATCTTCCACGAGCACTCAATATCGAGGAGAAGAAATATCTTTTGGCAGTGGAACGTGGTGATCTACCGAATGTCAGGAGAATATTGCAAATGGCTAATAATTCGAACGCGACCGTGAGATTTTTTTTTATTCCTCAAACTTAATCCATTAATTAGTATATTTTGAAGTTTATATCGGGTACTGCACGTCATACGTATCTATTTTTGATTGCTTCTTTAGATAAAATCAGTGGATGTTAATTGCATGGATAGCTTAGGACGTAGTGCAATTATTCTGGCTATAGAATCGGAGAATCTGGAAATGGTGGAACTCCTTGTAGTTATGGGGGTGGAGACGAAGGACGCTCTACTTCATGCTATCGATCAGGAATTCGTTGAGGCTGTAGAACTTCTTCTGGAGCACGAAGAACTGCTCAGGACCAATGAATTAAATCAGGAGCAACGTTAGTGAAATTTAAATGCATTGGAAACTCACTTTTATATTAACTCAACTTTGTGTTTCAGCTTCCGACGCCAAGGAGATCGTACACAGCTGGCAAAGAGTCGATGCAGCTTCTGCAAGATATCCGCCGGATATGACGCCATTGATCTTGGCCGCACAACGTAATAATTATGAAATTTTGAAATTGCTACTCGACAGAGGCGCCACCCTCCCAATGCCTCACGACGTCAAATGTGGCTGTGATGATTGCTTACGCTGTGCAACAGGTGAACGTCAACCTATTATGTAATTAAAGTTTGAATGTTTCTAGAAAGAATGTTGTACCTGAAATGACGCCGATTTTTTTTCTAGGTGATCCACTGCGACTTTCCAGTGCGAGAATATCAGAATACAAAGCACTGGCTAGTCCTAGTTTGATAGCTCTGAGTTCGTCGGACCCCTTAATGACGGCCTTTCAATTAAGCTGGGAATTACGAGAACTAGCAATTGCTGAGCCGGAAAATCGTGTCGAATACTTGAGATTAAGAAGACAGGTCGAGAAGTGAGTGTTGAATATTTTTCAATACACTGCAACGCTCTTTGATATCCATGTTGAGTTGCGTCAACAAAGTATTTTCCATTTTCTTGTTAAGATTCGCTGTCGACTTGCTCCAACAAGCCAGAACCACTGCAGAACTAAATACCATTCTAAATCACGATCAGCAAGAGGATGGCGCTGAAAATCCTAAGCAATTGGCCAGATTGGAATTGGCCATTCAATACAAGCAGAAACGTTTTGTTTCTCATGCACATGTGCAGCAACTGCTAGCTGCTATTTGGTAATTCATCTTACAGTTAAAACTATGCTGTCCAATTGAAATGCGCAGTAGCAATTCAGTAGATATATTTTTATCGAAGGTACGAGGGTGTTCCTGGATTTCGTAGGATGTCCAGCAGTCGGCGCGTCGGAATTATTCTCAAGACTGCTTTACTGTTTCCTTTTTACTGTATCATCTATCTCCTGGCACCAGATTCAAGGATTGGTCAGCTATTGCGTAGACCATTCATGAAATTTCTTATTCACGCTTCGGCCTACCTATTCTTCCTTTGTAAGTGAAACTAATGAATTCTAGGTAAACTTCATTATAGCTATAGACAATAGAGAATGTGGTAAGTGCTGACACAGTTTCTGTGTATAAATTCCAGTGATTCTCATTCTGGTATCGCAGAGAGCCGAGGTGGAGGTATTAAGATTATTTGGAGATGATCAGACGAGCAGATTGCTTGATGAGGATCTGATGAAGCAACGTGGTAGCGGTCCATCGCCATTGGAATGTCTGATCGTGATATACGTGGTGGGATTCATCTGGCAAGAAATGAGAGAGGTAAATAGCCAGTTGCGTAATACCTAAAAGACGGCGATATCTCCAGATGTCGATTGGTCAATCGATTTCTCTGACGCAAATCTAATCGCTGAAACTGATCTTTATTGATTATATTGCTCTTCTTTTTCTTTCATTTTATATCCTTTTATATTTATCTTCTCTTTGATGCACACCAGGTATACGTTGATGGACTACGTGCTTATCTCAGGGATCTTTGGAACTTTATTGACTTCACCAGGAACACCCTCTACGTCGCCACTGCCATTCTCAGAGTGGCTGCTTACATGCAGCAAAGGGCAGAAATACAAGTGGATCGATCTGCTGCTCTTATTCCTAGGGAAAGATGGGGTGACTTTGATCCTCAGTTAATAGCTGAGGGTCTCTTCGCTGCGGCTAATATCTTCAGCGCCCTTAAGCTTGTTCATTTATTCAGCATAAATCCACATCTTGGTCCTCTGCAGATATCCCTTGGCAGAATGGTCATTGATATTGTCAAATTTTTTTTCATATATAGTCTTGTTCTATTTGCCTTTGCTTGCGGTCTCAATCAGTTACTTTGGTACTTTGCTGAGCTGGAAAAAAGCAAGTGTTACAGTGGCATTGCTGATCCTGAATGGGATGCAGCGAGCAATGCTTGTATACGTTGGCGAAGGTACTAACGAGTCCATATTTTTCTGCTCTATAGAAACTTAAGGGATGCTCTTGTACCTGAAAATTTTTTTTGTAGGTTCAGTAGCTTATTTGAATCTTGTCAAAGTCTGTTTTGGGCCAGTTTTGGTGAAATTGGAATAGACACTTTTGAACTGACTGGTAATTGCAAAACTACTTAAGAATTTTCCTGTAACTTCTGGTTTAGTCTATACGGTCGTTTTCTTTTTACTTGCAGGTATCAAGTCTTATACTAGATTCTGGGGTCTTCTGATGTTCGGCTCTTATTCTGTTATCAATGTAATTGTTCTTTTAAATCTACTGATTGCCATGATGAGTAACAGTTATGCAGTGATCGAGCAACATGCGGATATTGAATGGAAATTTGCCAGGACGAAATTGTGGATGAGTTACTTTGAAGAAGGTGGTACACTTCCACCCCCCTTTAATATATTTCCGACGCCTAAAATGTTTTTGCGGCTTTGTGGATTTTATAAAAAGAATGCTGCCAAACGTTGTAGCATTCGCCAACGAGCGAGGGAGCACAAGTAAAGAAATAAGAGAAACTGAATTCATAATTTTTAAATGATTTGATTTTATGCATTGTTCTTCTGATTTTAGACACAGTGCCGTCATGAGAGCTTTGGTATGGAGGTATGTGGTAAATGCACATTCCCAACATGAAATGGAAGCAGTTACTGAGGACGACATTCATGAATTGAAATCCAGCTTGTCTTCCTGGCGTTGTGAACTTCTTGACATCCTCGAGAAGAATGGAATGGACATTGCTGGCATCGACACAAAGGAGAAAAGTAAGTAAAATTAAATTGTCATTATTAGTTTTAATAATACAGATATTTATAGCAATTCCTGGAAAGAGGATGCGGGTTTGGGAGAGGAGGCTGATGAAAGACTACCAAGTTGCTGGTCCTGTGACTGGATTAACTGATGAAGATAATCAGGAAGAACTGACACTGCAGCAGCCTCCGGAAGGAGAAGACAATGTTGCACGATGGAAAAGAGTAGCAAGACTGGCAGTGCTTAAATCAGCAGAAGTACGTTGGGGACAGGTAGGAAAAATCCAATTTGCTAATATTTTTTATTCTTTTGAAGTTATGGTATCTTATCGAAGATCCCTCAGGTGGTCAATAGCATAGTAAAAAGCTCTCAAATTGGTAAGAGCAATAGTAGAGCCTCGTTGCAAAGTAAGCAAAGTCTAAAGAGAGCTATGGAAGAGGCACGGAGGCTCAGTACCAGGAGTCCTCTGCCTCCTGTCAGTCCAGTTCAGCTTCCACAGAGTACAGCTGCTACTATTTTGCATGTTCTTCATGATATTGTGGAGAAAGACAATGTATCAATTCCTGAAACATCTAGACTGTCTGTTACACCAGAATCTCAAGTTTCTCCAAGTCAGGTATGTGCATAGAAAACTATTCCTCTTAATTATTATTATTGATTCGCAGTTTAGGTTATATGCTAAACACATTTTCTGCACTTACGCAGTCTAAGCATCCAGCTGCCATGGGATATGAGGATGAGAAATATAAGAGGAGTCCGCAGCCTTTAGTATCATTAAGAACTAGTCCTCCTCGCGTAATAAAAAGAAAGGCACTCAATAGCAACCTTCCGAATTTATCATCCTCAATAGCTGGCACTGCAAATGAAAGATTAAATGGTGTACCAAATTATAATTTCAACTGTTCTAATAGAAAACCAATTGGAGATTGCAATAGTCCACAATCTAATATATCAAAGATTACACAGAGTTCGACCGTAGAAATGAATTCTGGAAGTTCTCCTGAAAACGCACGCACGAAGCAGTGCTCTAATGCATCTGCTTCCGGAACGAGTTCTATCGTTGATGGAAATTTGTTAAGACCCAGACCCAGAGTGATGTCAAGTCCTAATAAGTTACCAGAAGTAGTTATTATTCCAGTTACGCCAGAACTAGGAACTCAAAAAAAAGATGACAGGCAAAGATTTATCAAAATCGAACCAAAATCACCTCGGATAGCTACCAAAAGATCTCCCAGAAGATCTCCCAGAAGAGGTGGTGGTTGGTTATAAGCCTAAAGAAGCATTTTGACATTTTTAATTCAGTATTATAAAGATCTTTTATGCGTATATAGGCCTTGAAATGCCCAGGGTGCTATTTTGTCTTAGTGAAACACATGATCCATAAAGTCTTGAAGGATCGATGTCAAGTTAAAATGAAATTCAATTAATGAATCATGTGTATTTATTATTCTCTCCGCTACAAATACATTGTTCTCCATGGACCACCATATCTTAATGGTAATTAATTATATATAATTTCTCGTGATTATATAGTTTAGATGAATGGAATATTCAATACAGATTTTCTTTTTCTACTATAGATGCACTGTATACTGTTCTGAAAAGGTACCTAAAATATGTGACACCGTTCAAATATACTATAGCGAATTCCGTCGACACTCAGTTGTTGCGTGTCGTTGTAAAACCTTCTTCTTGGTAGGAACGACTTGTCTCCAAAGGCAGAAATATCCCTCAGGCTGCTTGCACTACTTTATTCTGTGATTCCTTTTGCGCAGTGTTGATTTTATCACCTAAAGACAAGGCCATACCCTGACTCTTAGCTCTAATCCGTATATGACCAACGACAGGTGCGTCAGGTTTATTCAACGGCTTCTCAATGGACAAATTTGCAAGGGCATCCTCGCCAAATATCGATTTTGCATACATATTTGCCGCCATGAAGCCGCACTGTCCGGAAAGTGCCTGAGTGGGTAACAAAAATAATACATGTTTCGTTATTGTGGTATATCGTTGATTAATGTAAACTAATTGCAATACCCAATGCTTACGCACCTTTTCAGGCGTTAAACAACGCATATTCGTAGATTTCAGCAGATGCGCCAGGTACTCCCTTAGATCCGAAAGACTTGTATTCACGGATACTTTGTTTTCCCATTCAAATTCTGCCCACATCTGGCGGAATTCCGCATCGGTGCACGTAGCTGGCACTATGTAATCCATTATGTCAATGTGAATGTCATTAAGGACAACGACACTTCTGTCTGATCCAGCGCCAGAGACGTCATATACTAGAAAAGTTGTAAAATGAATTATTGCGAGGATTCAAGCAATTTGACGTCGATTCCTTTTTTTTCTTTATCCAGTGAAAATTACCAATGTTTCCAAATATTATGCCGTTCTCCGTCGAAGCTACTTTAACGTTCGCTTTGATGCTTGCGAAATCTCGGGGCGCCAGCACTATAGGCTGTGGTCTCTCGACCAGTTTTAGATCTCCCATTGTTGCTAATTCCAGGGTACAATTTTGCAGCGTGTCCTCGGTCTGATTAACGATCAGAACGTCGAGAACGATGTCGTACTGATTGACGTGGACGAGAGCTTCGGCATATACTGGATCTGAGAAACCTGTAAGCTGGGTAACTTTGCTCAAGGCGCTAGGAGTTGGCGCGTCTCCGCCTGAACCAGGTCTTCCAGCAACTGCTGCACTTAGACTTTGTTCGAAAACATCACCAGCTCCACCGGTTAAATCAGAACTTCGGCTCAGTTGTAAGAATTGTATGGCATCATCTACCTGTACGATACTTCCTGGTTTCTCCTTAGCCTGTACGTGGTGTTCAGTGATTAAGGATTTGTTTTTTATGAATCTACGACCAAGTATTGACTGTTTCTAGCGGAGTACCTTTTGATTTTGAGAATCTTCCTCAGCCTTGGCAGCCAACATTCGACCGAGGGCCGTGCGGCAACCCTCGGTGAAGACATTCTGTATCAAAGAAGTTGGGCAAGCCAATGATCTCAGGCATAGAGATATCCTCTCAGTGTCGTCATGGGTCATAGCCTTGCTTGGTAACCCGGAACGTCCTAATTGTAGTACACTGGACATAACTAGCATTGCTTCTGCTTGCATTCGGTTACTCTTTTTAGCATTTGTTTCCAGACTCTTGTAACGCAGCGCCAGCTTAGATAAGGTCGTAGCCAAAGAAGCGCCAATAAAGAAATCTCCTTCCATCATATACTGAACTAAAGCTGGACGTTTCTCTTCCTTTTTGCCTATTCCAAATAATTATATAACATTGAAAGAATCGAACGGAATATGTTGATTTTGTAAAGTGATTAAATACCAGATGAAGCTGTGCTAAAAGCACTTTGGGTCGCATAGGTTCCGTCGGAAGTTACAAGCTGTGCTGGTGTCGCAGGAGTATTTCCGTCTTCCGGAGGTTTCTCACCGGCTTGTCTTTTATTTTCAGCTTCCACCAAAGGTAACTCACCCAGGGCAGCCCTGATGCGGCTCATTACTGCTTCTATATCCTCTTTCGAAGTTGCATACTCACCCAGGATCCATAGTGCCGCACGGTGTACCTTTACTGAACGTATTTGAGGGAAGACCTGGCAAAAGATTAAATGGATAAAGAATTCCAGATTTCTGAAGCAGAGGATTGCAGAGATTTTGTTGTTGTTTAATGGTGTTTCATACTTCCAGGAGCTTCTCGATTATTAATGGGCGCAGAGGCTCAAAACGCTGGATCGCTTCTCGGACGAAGACGAGGACGTCAGTTGCAGCTGCCTCGTTATTCTCAGACAGGAAATCTGTTAATACTGGAATCACAGTAGCAGCTACATCGGGGAATTTGATGGAACAGGCGTGGAGAGTTCTCACTAGGAGCTGACGGTATCTCCCAGCATCCTCATGTTCCCCGCCAGCAGTTCTCAGGACTTCCTTTTTGAGGAGTTGGACCATCTCCTCGATGGTACGACTGGTCACCAGGTCCATCGCCAAGGCGAGGGTCTTCGTGCGAACTTCTAATGCCGGAGAACCTGTTCAACCGAAAGTTTAATGAATAATGTTTTCTTTTAGTTTTGTGTTTGATGAATCACATGTACCAAGAACACGAAGTATGTCCATGACGAGATCCTGGAGAACCCTTTCATGTGCAGGACTGTCCTTCATTGCAATCAGCCTATCCAGAACAATTAGTTTGACATTATTATCGCTCTCTTTGACGACTAATTCTATGTAGCAAGATGCAGCAGCCTTTATTGCAGTTGGAGCACTGGATAACGTAACCAGTGTACCAGCAGCTTCGTAGCGAACTGCAGCACTTGGGGAATTCAATAGACTATAAATGCATCTGATGAAACGTGCTCTTTCTGATGGATTTGCATGGCATACCTGTAGTATTAAAAATATTAGGATAATTTGACTTAGTTTCAGAATGAAAAATAGCTATAAAAGATCGCTTACCTTGTAGATTAATTCAACAATGACCAGCTGTAAAATATCCCCAAAACTAGGAACCTGATCCAAGCAAGCTGCCAAATAAGATAAAGCTCTACTTTGATCAGCATGTAACAGCATTAGAAAGGCATTCCTTCTGCAGGACATATCTTGCTCGCCCTCTAGGTATTTGGCGATCAGTTCCGGTGCATCGGGTATAAGGAACTCAAAGTTCCTGTAAATAGTGAAGATTGCCAAGACTGCGTTTCGACGTACATACGAATGACGGTGTTCCAAACAAGCTGTGATGGCAGGCATGAGGGGTTCCAGTAATTCAGGCTCTTTCAATTTGCATAAAAACCTGGATATCATCGGTGAATCAGAGTTAGTAGCTGTCCGAAATCGAACTAAAAAATATTAGCTACCTTAGAGTAGATCCTCTAACAAATTCATTTGGATGTTGAAGATCCTTTCTGTAAGCGTCACAAACAAGAATCATCTCCTGCAAGAGTTTCCCATCGGGTGAAGTCTTTGGGACAATTTCCCAAAATATAAGGAGGAGTTTCTTGATCGTGTGATCTTGCAGAGGTAGGACAAACCGTATAATGATCATCAGGAGACCAGGAAGTCTCTCTCCGCTTATTATCATATGGATGGTCTTCTTCAAGGCTTCAACCTTAACGTTCACATCACCCTTCTCCAGATCTTGCTTTAATTGGAGCTCATTTAATGGCTCTGCATCCGAAGGTATATTTATAAGGGTGTAACAAGGTTGTTCCACAACAGAACTCATTTTTACAACTTGATCTTCTAGCTTTTCACAATATCTCAGTATTTTTAAATCTGTAGAACAAAAATAAGTCTTTCAATGTCGAATAATTTCCGCAAGAGGCAGATAGTGTCTTCATAAAGAAAATGTTATATGCAGTCCTATTTGCAGTAATTACTGTAATTGTTAGGCTTCAGGTTATGGGAAGAGTTGGTCCTAGTCATATATTCTGTACAGTATCAAGACTTCATGGTTATTATTATAAAACTATCAATTTACATACCTGATTCTCAATTCAATTTATGTAGATTTATAGGGTCCACAGTATTATATATATAATCGGCATTTAAAATTCCCCAAACGAGAAAGAACGACATACGTGTCAAATGCTAAGTGAATGCTCGGCCATATTGTAGGCACAGCGCTAGTGCTCAACAATGGGTATGACCATTGTTCAATGCAGTGTTACGAAACGAGGAGTCCGTCGCCATTACACCACGAGTTCACGTACTTCCATGTTTCCCTCCCAATCAGAACCTTTCTTTGACTCTTTATTAATCACTATAGATTCTTATTGTTTCAGATATATCGACAGTAGGTACAAGGCCTTTGAAGATTTTCTGTTTTAGAGATTTGACTTCAAAATTGAAGCATCTGAAGCGTCAGGAAGTTAACGTCAGCGATTGGCCAGGATTTCGGATTTCCAAGTGTTATTATCCAAGAGAAAATTAAATTTTACCTGTTATTTAAAGATGTTTTAACGAAATTATAAACAAATTACAGAGAAAAACGGAGCAAAATAAGAGCAATTAATTCATTAAGAGAATCATGTGAGAATCTGCTTGGTTATTTGGGATAGAAGTAATAATATATTTTCCTGTTTTAATAAAAAATTTTTAATCATTGTATAAAAGCAGCGGAGCAATTAAGAAAACATAAGGAGCATTTAAGGAGCAATTTTTGTGCATTAAAAACATAGATTTTTACCTTTTGACGTTAACGTCCCGACGGTAGCACCTGAACATGGCTCGACTCTATTGATTTTAAAAAGCATTAAAAATTGCACGTATAGAATGCTGTATCTCGAAAATGGCTGGGAACTAAGCTTTTCTCTTAAAAATTCAAAAAGATTTTATAACTTAAAGCTACAATGGCTCAATCCATATTATGTGATAATATAAATGTACGATTCCGATACGTGATATGTACTTTAGTTCCAGATTTCGCCGCTTAAGGGGGCAGCAGTTGCTGGACAGGATATGTAACGTCATCTCTTCCACGATCTTTACATGATAAAAGGGTTGCGTATGAAATTGAAAATTTGTACCTCAGAGGCTATGGGGCTTTTATCATTTTTCTCTTATCTTATTTTTTAATTCTTTTCCTCTTTATTTCTATCCTTCGTCATTTGATTCTTCTTTCTTCCATTAAATATCTCTTATCGTCATTATTCTTCGTCAATACTATCTTCCACAGAAACAACAGAAGCAGCATACTCTTCAGAATAGCGATGACTACCCAGACAAACACATGTTCAAAAATCGTAAGATGTCTCAAAGACAACTCCTGCGTTATTAGACGCTTCAAAGACGAGTTTTTGATATTGGTGATCACTAACCGATCATCCCAGCATTTCATGCCAAATCGTCCCCTAAGGCCTACACTTCCATGTAATATATGTTCCCTGGTATTGGTTTTGAAAAGTGGTGAACATCACACCTTTGGAGTGCCGTATCTCGGAATCTATCTCTCAAATTTTCGTTCCACGCCCCCCTAGCGGAATTTTCCGGAAACTTCGGAGGCTCTTGACAGCGCTATCTGACGCAATTTTCCGGAACTAACAAAAATGCTCCCCGCGAAAATCCATTTTTTGGAGGTAATTTTCGTTCCACGCCTCCTAGCGGGATTTTCCGGAGCTCAAGGCCCGCGGCGGTATGCCGTCAAAGGACCAAACCCGACAACATGGCTTTTATACGTGTAGCTATTCAAACAAGGTAACTACCTTGATGAGTAGTGGTAGAGTGACAGGGGAATAAACTCAAAGATAAAGAAAGATAAAGAGAGACAATTAATAAGAATGAGAAGAATGAATTGAAGAGATAAAAATAGGAAATAATAAGGAAAGGATAAATAGAAAAGAAAAACTAATAATTAAAGGATACTCGAAATTAACGAAGGAAATAATTAAGGAAATGAGATACTGTATCCCAAAGGTACAATTTTTTAATAACTCTATAAAACCAACCGATCACTCGTCTACTAGTTCCCTTGTCTACTCATCGTCAACTTACGAGGAAACGAGGACGCACGTTGATTAGACTCCTGCTCTTCAATAGTGACAACGTCGACTTCTAGCAAAGAGCAATCGTTTAACCCCCGAGGGTGCGGTCTTTGTTTTATCATGCCGTCTCGTTAAGCACACCGACCCATTTAGATAAGAGCCCATACAGTATGTCTACCACCATCAGCCATAGCGCTTTCCTGGCTGCTTTACATCGTCCGATTCTTCTTCCTATCGGTACCAAACTGTACATTATAGATTTATAACAAAACGAGTACAATAGCGTATATTTAAAAAGTTTTTATCGGAAACCCATCTGGGGTACTAATGTCGTACATATTTCACTGGACACCTTGTACGTCGAGTTGAAATGGCAAATTAATCCCTGGCAATATACCATACCATCCTATAGATATATAGGGATCCGTTAATTTATATACGATCCCTACCGAGTAGGATTCTCAAAGTACTTTAAACGAGGATTTGGAAGAGGGATGGAATATTAACAAAAACATTAGAAATATGCTTGACTAGGTTCTTCAGAGGGTTTATTTAAGCATCAAAATGTCACCGGACAGCTTTAGTGACACTGACCCGACTATAATGGCTCCCCTTAAAATCCCACGTTATTTGTTCGCCCTAAGTGTCATACTTAATCTCCTGGACATCTGCTACATTTGTACTGGACCTAGTACCATTTCAGAGTCTTCTTCTACAATTTTTCACTAGCCACGGATTAAGTGGGTTAAATTTGACGAGGAAACGATCCCTTTCCTTTTCTACTATCTACTTTTCTTTGGATCAGTAATAAGTTTAAATTGCGCTTTTATGCGTTTAATTAAACCTTGTCATTAAATTACTTCATGTACCACACGGACATGACTTAATAAATAGCTTCATCATGCCATTAATAATAACACTACACCTGACAGGATGACAGGATACCGTGACTGTTAAATCTCATTAATTTCAAAGTAGCCTCAGTAACCCTCTATTTTTGTGTCGCTGTATTTTCCTGTGATCCCTGCTAAGCTGTGATATAACAATGATTTATGATTGCCATGGGCTGGAAAAAATATCTCAAGTACAAGCCAGACGACTACGTTCTATATAACAAGACAGTAAAAGGATACACAGAGAGATAAATTTATACAAACAAACGTCCGACAGCAAACACTGGGATCAGCCACATTTTTAGTTTGAACATAAGGGAAGCCTATATCTATATTTTTTTAATTTTAGACAAACTAGAATATCTTAATTCTCGTATACTCCACGTCGTTTTAATTTTTCAAATCGTAAGACTCGGGAAACGGATCTGTATTCCACGGATACAATATGCTTTCCAAATATAAAAAGAACAGTGGGGCATCTGTGCAGCAGAATATTAATGCTCTTAGCATCATATTTATGACGGAACGTCGAAGGTAGGTAAATATAATCATAACCAAGGCATAATTTGTTCCCGTCAATAATCCAACGCACATATCATAGCCACGCCTCTTTTAATCCAATGGGATTGCACAGCCTTACTGGGAATTTCCATGGACAAGACGAAGTTGGTAGAATGTCCAGTGGTACTGAGAGTTCCAGCTCTCTTGATCGTTTTATAAACGGGACACTCGTATATACCAGTTTCCGGTACTCTGTGATTGACTTCCGGTAGAAGCAGTATAGGCGACATATCTTGTATAAAATAATAACGGTTGGTTCATTGAATTGCACTTTACTGCTATATCGATGAATGAGACAATTCTTTACCGGTATAAAGTTCCTTGGGATATGATTCGTCAAGATGGCTTCCTGACCATCTGCATCCCTCGAGAAACAGACCATAGATAACACATCCATCCTCCGGCCTTGTGATAGGTTTTTCATTCAATACCTAACAGTAAGATAGAAGATTATGTATAATTTGAGATTATTAACGGAGATATAGTGGAAGGGAAATAAATAAACTCTTCAATATGATTCAACGTTACCCGAAAGGTAAAATCTATAGTGTCTATAGAAACGATGTGCTTTCTTGCGTAATTCTGAAGTGTTCCAGTGAGAAATGCCTGAGGAAAGTAAAAACCTGATATCCAGAACGCTGGTGGTATTCCGTTAGTCTGCCAGCTCGTTATAAAGTTTATACGGTCTTTTAGATCCAAGACCCATGCTCCTATTTGTCAAGGAATAACTATGTTAAGAAGAACTTTATATACAGGGTGGGGCGGAAATATTGGTACAATCGAGAAGGAGGTGGTTTCTCGTGGAAAAGTAAATCGAAATTGCAGAGTTAATTATGTCTTTGCGAAACCTTATTTTTAAGAAAATAGACTTTAAAAATCCATCGATTATTAGTCACCTGCACTTGACTAATACTCGATTTAAAGGATCTCGCTAGGGGGCACTGTTTCCTGAGGTATTTCTATACAATGTTCACGACTTAAGGTGCTTTTAAAATAATTCAATCGATATTTCAATCTCGAAAAAAGTGTATTTTATTAATTTACGTATTGCTGAAGATCTCGATCTCGTGTTTGCATACAAAATTGTGCTCGTCGAATCGGAGAGACACGAATAGATTTTAGCGGGACCTTAAGCCACCTAAAGTCCCGACTTGTATAGAAATACAATTCCTTGAGTCGACTATTAGTCAAGTATTAGATTTTCTTAAAAATAAAATCTCGTAGAGAGCAAATTTGTTTTTGCAATTTCGATTTACTTTTTCACGAGGAATCACGACCTTCTCGGTTGTACCATGATTTTCGTCCCACCCTGTATAAAGGGCATTCCCCTTCGAACGGACTTTTTCCTTATCTGAACTACGTGATGCTTAATGGCCTGAATGCTTTTCATTTATCTCGCCAGAGCAGCGATATTTGATTTCATAAAAATCGCCTTGTCAATACTCTTACATTAGTTACTTTTGCCTTTAACTCACCAAGAGGTTTTAAAGAAGCATAACCTTTGTCCTGCCAGACTTGTGGTACTTTGTTAACGAATAAACTGAACGCCATCGTTTCAAGCTTTTCCGACATCACTACCAGTCCTTTTAAAGCTTTCAAGAGATCCTGCAATGTTGATTTGACTTCCTGAAGAAGACCATTGTATCTCTTCGCTTCTTGAATCAATACGGTGTTAAGTGACTCTTTATAAAGAACCGGATACCTTAAAGTGGGTTTAGTTCGGTGTGTTTTCTAATTTCCGGGTAATAGTATATATATATAAATTAGTGCACCTCTCTTGAATCTCTGCAAGATCGAATAAAGATGGAATGGATGACAAAATATCCTTGGCAAGTTGACTCGTGACATCCTCCATACTGGCAACTGCACTGCCGATCTCTTTGGGTTGTAATGCCAGTAACGTTTCTAAACAGGCGTATGTTTCCGCTTGGGCGTAACTTATGTCGGCATTGGGATGGAGACCAAATATGGCGGGGTCATCATTGAGTGGGAATGTTTTGATGTAATTAATATAATCATCAAACTTATTGTTGGCTGGTAACTGTAATAAATTAAAGAAAAGGTCAATTTTGTAAAATAACATAATTTAGCTAGTCATCAAAATGACTCACTTGATGATACACTTCGTGTACGTCAAAGTTATGTGTAGGCGAAACAACTTTGCCATCGTAAAAGTCCTGGAGGATCGTCAGAACACAACGACGATCCCAATCGTCCGTTATACGTCCGCCATAATTTATATGACCGGCCGTGTATATGAGAACCTGATTAATTGTAATAGAAAAAAAGATGATTACAATCAATGAATATTTTTACATATCACGTATTTCTACCTTGAACGGTAACTCTGTGTATTCCAATAGAAACATATGCAATTGTGATATGCACATGGTTAAATCACCGTCCGTAAATTCATATGGTATATTAAAACCAAGAGGACCGAATTTTCTTCTTTCGAGTAAAACCCCGTGGAACATACAGAGAGAAAATAATAGCCACTTGAACGCCGTTGCTTTTGCATGCTCCGAATGCATAAAATCCTGCATTTCGATCACTTGAGTCAAATAGGCACGAAGCATGTTGGCCTGTTGGTTTTCAATAATTTATACTTTCAGAGTACAAATTAAAATCTCAGCAGAAAATTTAAACGATTTTCTCACTCGTCATTGATATTTCCTGTTGCGTACCTTAAGTCCTCGGGGCGGTTCCACCGTCATCTTGCTTCCATTTTGAAGTATACTGACTGGAAAATCCGGGGAAGGTGTCGAAGTCAGCCATAAACGAAAATCTCGATGGACTGTCTCCGGAAGTGTTTCCACCAGTTGTTCCAACTTTGGCATCCAACTGGGTGCCAAATGACAGTTCTATAAGATATAAGAAGACATGAAAGACGAATAAATGAATTTTTCACATCTTCAAAAATAATATTTCTCATTTGTAATTAAATTGACAGTGTTCAATCCCACAATATTTTTCCCATACACAAGTTGAGATTGTTCGCCGGGACTATAGATAATGAAATGATGCTAAATGGAATCAAATCAACATCCAATCACGCCAGGGAATTGATTAGAACTGCTGTTATCATGAGTGTATCGTATAACGTAATAGCGCAAAGTGTACGAAACAAATAAATACTTAAAGACAATATATTACTGTTTTTCTGGATATTACCTGAAAAAATACCCAATTTCCAGCTTCTATCGACTGTTTTAACATTAATTCAGCTCGAGGTCCTTGACCTTGCCCCAGAGATATAGTAGAAAGTTTCTTTTCCATTTTTAATCTGTTGGCAAACTTGTACAGCTCGGCAGCTGGATCTGTACCAGTTGACAGTACAAACACCAGTGGCGTGGTAGGAGATGATTCCTTAAACATTACTGATAATTCCACAGTTTGAGGTTCCACGAAACGCGAGCCGAAATTTTTAGTCAAATATATCTGCATGGAATTGGTGATCTTATCGGGTCTAAGACATTTGAGCAGGAGCATCTTCTGAAAGTCGTCCAATTTCGATTGCCAAGGTTCCGGATAGGATTCTCTGAATTACGTTAGACATTAAATTCTACAACTGAAACTTCAGAACTAACAAGTGCCAACTACTCAATAACACAAAGGCTCGACTCACTTTTCCGGTTCTTGAGAATCAAAGATGGCTCTGTACTCTGCAATTGATTTTCCAAAGTCTGAAGTGAATTGTGAAAACTTCGGAAGTAATTCAAGAGCTTGAATCTCCTTCCAGCAACGTGTTGATAACCAATTAGGAGCTGGATTTGGTAGTTCCTGTTTAAATACGTATAAACAAGTTAATAACAACGATTAAAGAATTGTTAGATAAAATCTCTATAGCATGATTACATGAGCCGAAATTTCTCCTGATAAAAAGTGTCTCCATTCAAGTGGATCTATCAGATTATCGTCGATGCGTATTCGTGCGCATAATAGAAATGCAAAATGGAGCTTGTGCTTCTCAAACAGACTTCTGCAGACATTTGAGAATAGGGCGTATGTGAAGTTATCATTGATATTTGAGATGCGCTTGTTAATGTCGGCTGTAGGATTCAAATTACGTGTATAACATCTACGGGTTTTAAGCAAATATAAAAAAATAAATTCAGTCAACTTACTTGCCGCCTTATCTGTGGAGAGGATGCTATTCACAAATATATTGATGAACCACTCGAGTGAATACTGATACATGGTGTCGACGTATTGGAGATCAGAGAGGCAGAAAAAGAGAATTTGTGCTCGATTAGCTACGGGTATGTATAACGATCTTGTAATATCAATATCTGCTTGAGTGATTTCAGCCGATTGAACTTTTGCCTGAAACAATAAGTTACGGTATACGAATATAAATTCAAAAAACTATTCCTGTTTTTATAGCGAAGTTATGCGAATAGAGAGGCTATTTAATGAATAAATTAACTTTATGCCTACACGAATTTTGATAATCAAATGTTTCTAATACAATAATATGTTAAGTATAACAATATACTTTTATTATATGCATGAAAGTATACTTCACCTTTATTTCCTCGCTCTTAACTTTCGAAGCTTCTAAAGTATGTATGAGATCAAGGTCGTCAACGGCTGAACCTTCGGATACCGAAAGCCTATATAAAATTCTGTCTTCGATCTCCTTTAGTTCTCTCTTCATCTGCGCGCTCGATACAATTAAAGCGCTTCTGCTTTCCTCCAAATCAGGACGCTCCTGCATTGCTACCAGTGACAACATTTGATCCTGAAATCCACTGATAAAATTTTACTAAAATCAATTATTGTTCAGAAGAGATTTTTTTCGATAAATGAGAAAATAAGCAGCGATCGTATTTACCTGACTGTCAGTGTAAAATTGACAAGTAAAACCTTAATGGCGATTTCTGGCGTATAATGGGGATTTGGTAGTTTAGTCGTTATATAAAGCCGAAAATCAAAACTGTACGGCACTATGTTGTCGCCAATCTTTATCACCAATTGACCGGCTTGTTTGAATAACGCTCTGGTGAGAATAGGATCTAGCGCAGCTTCCATCTCAGTAACGATATTCTCAATAAGACACGATCTGCCGAATCTCACACAATTTTCGAGAACACGCACTAGATCCCTGTCAGTCATTTTTACTATGGACAGGCCGCTGGTCTTGCCCTGAAAATCAATATGTATGTAGTTCACACGTATTTTAGACATCTCAAGGCATCTTTGTAGGACACTAAAGTTACTAGAGATAAAGCAGCGAAGTAAGAGGATATTATGAGATCAATATGGCTATGTAATGTTTCTTTCTTCATTCTTGACATCAGCGCTTGCTGTCTCCATCGCTTTGTTTAATTTCCTGCCTTCTTACCTTACGTACTTTGACTATATGTCTTTACCCTTTACGCTTGATGAAATCTTTTGGAAATACCTAACGTATCTGAAAGGGAAGTATTCCCTCTTTCTCGTTAATGAGAAAATTCTAAGAACTTGAATCCTCAACGATTTGCAAATAAAACTCTTTAAAGCAGCGATTTACTTCTAGACTTCATGTTTATCGGATTGAAAGAAAAAAACAATAGTTTATTTTTTTTCTGTTCAATTATAAGAACTCACCATGTTGCGTATCCATTTATTAGCCTGGCCTTGAGGGTCGATAAATAATGGCCAACGTTGCGAATTGGTGACAAGCACGGCATTTTCTACTGACAAGGCGTCCCTAGGAAGACCGTCCATTTGCCATTTTCGAATTTCTACAGCATCTCCCAGAGTAGAGACAGGATTGCATCCTGGAGTGTGTGGTACGCCTTCGCCAAGGACGCTGTACCAAGATTTTAGAAGTCTCTCGCGGTAGGAATCGTTGAAGGGAGTCAAGTAAGCTATGGCACCTGAAGAACAAAATCAAAAAACGATTATCGTCCGTCGTACGTATAACGTTTGACATTTATAAAGATGCGTCAGTACCGGAAGATAGGAGAATATCCCCTACAACGTTCTTCAGCGATTTTTCTATCTGAGCCACCGTATTAATCCATCTTTCTTGCTCGTCGGCAAGACCGGCGATCAATTTGACCGCCCTGGACATTCGCTCCTCGCAGAGCTGCTGCTGTCGCTCCAGTTCAGACTTTTTTTCCTGTTCCTGCTCCAATTTTTTCTGCAGCGATTCGATTCCCTCTTGAACAATCCTGAGGCGAGTCATGGCGGCTGCCAGAGTTCTCTCGGTTTCCTGAAGTGCTTCTTCGGCTTTAGCTAGAGCTTCCATTTTGGGGGCGACTTTCAAGTTGACAAAATAATAATTGTACATCGCGTGAACCCAGAGGCAAAGCGAGTGGCACGCCTTTGAGACCTGGAGGACTTTTTGCGGTTGAAATGCTGGGTTCTCAATGTAGGGTTTGAGTCTATTTATCATCTCTTCGGTGATCTCGTCCTTGTTGAAGTTCTCTAGGGAGCTGAGGAAGTGGCCTGCATCCGCAAGCATTTGACTTCCTGGCGTCCAGTAATCGATAATTTTTTCACCAGGCATTTTGCCCGGTAACTAAGAATTTAATTTAACAATACATTAGCACTGTAATTTACATCAGGTAAAGCCTTTTACATTAAATTTATAAGTATTAAATTTATTAAATAATTACCTTGTTTGGCTTCACATCCTTTACAATGCACATAGCTTCGATTACAAGAGCAACGCCTACTGGTGGCCTCTTCATTGCTTTTACCTCAGTGATGTCGCCTTTATTTAAAGATTTTAAACTAGCTTCCGCAGCCTCCAACATGGGTCTTGCTTCACCTGTAAAACAGTATAATTTTCGTTCTTCCTATTTATTTTTTATATTATTTTTTATAGTGGAACCAAGACATAGACACGTGCTCAGATCAGCTTCAGCATCGTCTTTTATAGCCTGATTATCTCTCTTCAATTTAGTAGCTTCCTCTTCCTGTACCAACGCCTCGGCTCTTGTTTTTTCAGCTTCGATCTGCACAAACGCCGATAATATATTTCACAAAGTATATTTCATTTGTTAATTGACTAACCGTTTCCTTCGTAATTGCATCAATCATCTCCGCCGTTGCCACAGCAGCTTTTTCCAAATCAGGTTTCATACTGATTAAAATTGACTGCATTTCCTTTACTTCAACCTCAGTACTGGCCAATTTGTCAAGACCTATAATAAGACAAATATGGAATAAATACACCCGAAGGGTACTGATATTTTAATAATAATTTAAAAAGAACTCGTAACTGTAAATAAATTCAAGCTCAATGAACCAACGAAATGTTCAATGATTTTAATATGACGATTTATAATTTTATTGACGTTGACGTTCGTTCTCAATTTTTGAATCACTTAAAATCTCATCGGAAAGCACGTCATGCATACGAATCACGTTCAAGTTTGAAAAATATATTTAAATATGAAAAATTGGAAAATCGACAAGCTCCAAAGGGTTCTGTATGGCTTGGGCGTATTAAAATAATTCTCAATACTCATATTATATATGGAAGTTCGTCAAGAGCATTAAACAAATCATTTAGACAGACTGACTCAAGGACTTGGCAGATATTGAATACAGTGGAGGCCCCCCTCCCCGGGGGGGAGGCCACGTGAAAAATTGATAATCGTTATGAGAAAAAAAAGTGGAGAAAAAGCAGGTCTGATTAAAATGTAAAATAGACGTTGAGCAGATTATTATTATTATCGTTATTATTTATCCGTCCGAAATGTGGCCTATTAGACTGTAGAAAATTGTCGACTTTTATTGATCAATCAACGATTAATTTTTCTATCGAACTATAGCTATGCAAATCGCAGTCAATACGATTCTTATGGGTAACAATATTGTGCACGAGTAGGCCACAGATAAATGAAATGCCTTGTTCAAAATTAGGCAATTCTCTTGATTGGAATTACCTGTGACTAATCGTGATATTCCGGAAACGAGCTCCTCCTTTTTTTTGGAAAGAAGATCACCGTAGCTGGACAATAATTCAAGGTAAGAGGTGGGCGTGACGTAGTTGTGACGATTAAGTTCCTGAATTAAGAAAAAAAAAAAATCGGATGAAGAGATGGAAATAATATCCACGATACGAATCATAAGTATAATAATTAGAAATCGTCTTGAATCGTCTAAATCGAATATGACTCTTATCAGAAAATAGATATTCATGATAGATAAGGGCACAGATAATTTTAGGTATTTTATGAAAACTAACCGCCAGGAAGTGTTCGCTTGCTTCGATTACGCTTGAATGCATATACTGGCAGGTCTTCACGATGGATTTAAGTATTTTTTCATTAATTGAAAAATCCGGAATCTCTGAGAGGAACTGCAGTGCCACCGTCTATGGGAAAGATTTTTAAAAAAAATGAAAATTTTCTAAGAATTTTTAATTATCATGTATTGATTAAAGTTCATTTAATTAAGAAATGCTTGGAACTAACTTGTAACGCAGCTTCAGGCCACGGACTGAACCAATCGATGGTGCAACAATTGACGAGAGCAGGAAATTGTCTGATACGAGCACGAAATGTTTCCCCTATAGGGCTGTGAAGAAAATTAATAAATATTTAATTACTTAAAGTTAATCAGTTAAGGGTAACATCAATCATACGATGTACCTAACATTACACTGTATTAAAATAATGTTTACCTCATCGTTATTACTGTGTGCAAATTGTTCCTAACTATCTTTTGATACGCTGCAAATAAATTGCTTCTATTCGTAGGCAATCCAGCTTCTTGTACGGGTCCACGCATTAATTGAAATATTTTATCAAGTTCATCACTCTGATAGATATTCGGCACATCCCCGCTATTTAGGATATTGTTAAGATCTTCCAGAAAAGAGTCATTTTTAATCTAAAGCGTAGAAATCCAAATTGAGCGTAAAAAGACGAAGAACATGAAACAGTAACAAGAGAGAGAATTTCTCTTAGTGATAAAAGATAAGAAGCCTATAAACTAAGAAGGAAATAACAATTATTCAAGGTATCAGATAACTAATCAATCTTGTACTGCTGTGAGCGTTTCAAAAGGTGGTTTTGAGGCTTCTACTAAATAACTCCAAAGTAATAGGAAGGAAGAAGAGGAATGGCTAGGAATAAAAATGTTTGAATTAATCGTATTGATCGTTACCTGGGTATCCGAGAAGAGAAAGACGATCGATCGTTTCTCTAAACCAGCCCTCAGCATAATTGCCTTCAGATCATCTCGCCAGTCGCTGTTAGAATAAGCCTTGCTGAGTTCTATTTGAAAGCAGCTGTACTCCACTATGTGCGAGGAGAGTTTTGTCAGGCTTCTACGTCCTGAAAAGAATCCTTACGTTAATCATTAATTGATAAGGGATCGATCGAGCTACAACAGTCGTTTAATCAACCCTAAACCACAATCACGGATGAACCATGTAATTGCCACGACAGAACTATTCGATTCTTTAGGTTGTCTAATTTTCTTTCTCTCGTTTTTCTCCCTTTCTTACCAGATCCTCCCATTCCAAGGAGAAGAGCATTTCCACGTGGCTGCCTCAAAATACGTCCAATCCTACAGATGTGACTTATCGCATCTTGGAAAAGGACTAATCTCATAGGGGCCGTTGTCGAGTTGTTATAATCGTAAAGGAACTCCAAAAGTATTTTCTCCGCCTGTAAAGTCAACCAAGCACAGTCCCATTCAAGAGATTATTGTATATAAACTCAATGAATTTCATTGTTCAATTTATTGGAGCAACAATCTTCTAAGTTATATCAAAAACTCACGTTGTCAAGATCTTTTACGCGTTCGTATTGCCCGTTACTCTCGCAAAAGTCTGAGAAAAGTAGGATATCACTACCGACAACAGTGCCATGATCACTGTTGAAGTATTCCTTCAAGATATTCTGCAAAAGCTTCTCGAACCATTCACGATCCTCGTTGTTGACAAGTCGGTCGCTGAAAACTCGGCTATTTTCATGATACCAGAGAGCAAGTAGCTCCTCCAAAGACTGTAATAAAGATACAAAATAATAATCATAACTAACGAATTTCATGACCTAACCAGATTGACAGGTCAACGCTAAAAATCAGTGCAATGAATTTTGTCTGAAGGTTCAATTAAAACTGTGTACAAAAATTATAAGGATTTCTGAGTTAGAAGTTAGAACCGAAATGTAATATAAGATATATGGGCTTACGTCCATCTTATCAGGCTCCGCCATAAGGATCCCTTGAAAGACTTTACTCAAGTCTCGAAGATTAAACGTATAGTGAGACTTGTCTGGCGTGGGTAAAAGCTCGTTGGAAATCGTTGAGAAAACGTTCAACGTAGCGGATACCATAGATTCCAATAGATACTCGAAGTCTGTTGTTCGCTGAAGCCAAGATCGTAGTATAGCGCCAAAGATGTTTTTCTAAAAAAGAAATAAGGTCAATGAGTACTGATATTAAATGATTAATAGCAAGAGACACGCGTAGCTGCAAGGAGTCAAAGGAATCCATACAGAAGTTGGTATTTGGAAAAAGGAAGGAAAAATAGAAAAAAAAAAAAGTCAAACGGTCCCTTTCCCAGTATCAAGGATCATATGACCTCGCCATAAGGTAAAATTACAGATAGTTAGGATGTGAATTACGATCTCTAATTGGACGGGCTTGGGTAGACGGCAGGCAAACATTGAAATGTCTTTGCAACGATAGAGAACTAGATACTTCTTCGATTAAGTAACGCTAGGAATCAATTACGTTCCCATAGTGGGCGTGGATCCGTCGCATGGAATAAACCCGAATGCCAAAAGTACCCTTTTCTCCTAAGCGTGAATCCTTTACGAATTTACATTAACTCCAAGTGAGATCAAAATTAAGAACAAGAATTTTAATGGCAATTACGTTAAAATGGACTTGATGAAAACCAAACCCTACGACGTCGTAAATAATGGCGTAAATTGGACTCTTCGCGTCACCGTGATCAAAATTTATTTTCCCGGTAACAAATAACGAATATATAATTTATATTGGACAAAGGAGAGTCATCGTATAAGCACGGCAGGGAGCTGATATTTTCGTTTTAAGGTTATTCCTATTTATCTTTTCTTTCTTTCACTTTTCCCACCTTAGAGTCTTCCTCCATTTCTGGAAATGCCAGATAGTGGAAATGACGTAATAAACGTGACGTCACGGGATTCCTTCCTCCTCCGGGTGGTCCCATTGCAGCCACGAAATTCACATCTTCCAAGAAATGAAAGGATCCTATTTCCTTTCTGTCGTACCAACCTGACGAGTATATAAATATCAATTATTCGCAATCATTGGTATTTCATAATATTTTTTATATTCGTGAGAAAAAAAATGTCATTGTTGCTGTTATATCTCGAAAATGTCATATATTGATATCCTGTAGCAAAACTGTATGTCACATATGATTATATGGATTATGTCAATAAATTATTTTATTTGTTTCGTGAATGTTCTATGTTGAATATCAAAATGGAATTTCCTGACTACTATTTTTTTTCCATTTCAATTAGAATGTCAAAAAGCACAAGCTCAAATCTTTGTTGCTATATCCATATAATGGCTGACAGTAGCACGTATAAGTATGCGACCAGACGAATGGCAATTTTCTTTTTTAGTCTTCTTATTCACTTTTTTTTCTCTTTACCTAAACTACGAGAAATATGGTTCCTACCTATATGTATATACATATATATACAGAGAGAGAGAGAGAGAGAGAAAGGTATATATATATAATAGAATGAGATTCTGTGGTGCCACGTGCAGGTAATAGTCACGAATCCTAAGATTACTCGGGGAGACGCATTTGACATTATTTTGCAATAAGGCCAAAGAAATGAGAAGGAAAAAAAATGAAAAAGAATCAAGAAATATTAAATTCACGCGGTGCCAATGTCGAGTGTTTGCGCAGATAAAATCTCAGTCACCCACGAACAGTTTGAATCGTTAATGCCACAAGAGATGCAAAAGACCAAAAAGAAAAATGAAAATGGTTATTCGATTAATCATAAAGAAGAAAAATGAAGTAATGAAACTTCAGGGGTGTTTTCGATATTTCAAAATATTTAAAAAATAAAAAATCAGACTGCACTGACTCAAGAAGATTTTTTTTTCTCTACTAACAATACAACAGAATAATAGCAATGCTATCAATTACTGTGAGATATAAAAGTTTGTCTTATACGATTTTTTAACATAATTTTTTTCAAACATTCCTCGAGAAAGACCCATTTTTTTTGTTTAATTCGTCTACCAAAGTTTTTTGTTACAGACTCTCATTCTTATGACCAACCAACTCAGTTTTATTTTCCAAAGAGAAAATTGAGCTTACTTGATCGTCAGGGAAAAAAAAATAATTGTTGCTTTTAATCAAGACTTACTGATAAGAGCCAAACTGAGGCTCCTATGGTCCTAGCCTAGGGACTCGTTTCATAGAGAATCTCTATGTATTTACTATGTATGTACCATATATGTATACGTATATTTTATTTCTTTAATTATACTACTCGTTAGCAAACTGAAAATCCAAGTTAAGGAACTTCTGACACAAATGTTGGAACGAACGTACAAAGCGATGTAAAGACTTTACAAGTAAAAGGGTAAAAAAAAACTTAGAGTTTTGACAGTGTCTTTAACGAAGAAATTATACAAGGCATTATATATATATACAATATATAGACGTATATCATATAAAGCATATTTTTAATGGAAATATGAAAAATCTTTTGCTAAAACTGTTAAAAATATTAAACTGCTGTATCAATGAGTATTTATATAAAATCAACAGGATTTACTTGACGTCAGTTAAGAAAATTCGTTTCGGATACAGTGAATGTCTTTTTAATCAAATCTCCAGATCAATATTAATTACTCGAACTTCGAGACAAGGATATCCCTCAAGGCACCATTGGCCAACTAGAAATTTAACTACGTACACAACGTGTCGACTCATACCATCCAGCCTGAATAACGTGAAGCCTTAAGCCTTTCTTGATATTAACTGAGATTAGCAACTCGAGTAATCGGAATGACGATTGTCAAACGGAGTTAAGTTACACGTAAGTGACAAGTCTTAGTCGAACAATCATTAGCTACTGTTACCAGAGAAGCAATCAAGAAAGGATAGATTAAATATTTTTCACGAGTAGCGTTTTTCGTGAGTGAAGTTAAACGTGAGTCACGAGTCTTGTGTTAATCGAACAGTCATTAGCTACTGTTAACCGAGAAGCATTCAAGAGAGGGTAGATTAAATAAATATATTAGATTAAATAGTTCACGAGTAGCGTTTTCCAAGCGAAACTAAATTATTCGCTTTGTCGTATAACGAAAATACTAAGATAAAAAAAAAAAGAAAAGACAGAGATAAAAGAAAAAACAGTAAATACCGCTTGAAGTTAGTATAAGATTTATAAGACTACGTGGGTTCTTATGAAAATTCAATCAAGTTGAAGAAAACATCCCCTCAAAATTCAAGATTGGTAAAGAGGAAAAGGAAAAAAAAATGAAATATTGATTCACAATCTTCCACTACCCCATCGTCCCGTAATCTTGTTCGGAGAATTCCTCTTTTTTGTCCAAGGATTGTTCAGGCTATCAGTGACCCATTTTAGCTACCCCAGTCCATCCCTAAGAATGTATTCCTGTTTACACGAAAAGCGAATATATTCTTACAAAAGGTTTTACTGTGCAAGGGAAAGCTTTTTTTCTCTTCTTTCTACGTTTCGTCATTGTTCTTTGTGAAACTGATTTCTCTAATGCGCTTAGGCTTGTTATTTTACTGATATTCAATCACTGGGGGCGATAGGGATAGGTTCTGGATTGTTTGAGAATTATATAAGGGTAAATATAAAATGAAGGGACAGCCTGTCCCACGTGGATATACATATGCATGTTAAAAGCGAACTATCCCCTAGGGTTTTATAGGGATAGGTACTTGTCACCTGATAGGGACAAGGTTGTAGGAAATCCATTTCTAATATTTGAGAATTTAACGAAGGTTCACGTGACGCGTGGAGGAGGTTGCAGTAACCCCTGTCAGAAACTGAATTAATTGAACGACGTTCATCCCTTCGTTGAATCAATGGAGTCCGTAAAATTAACTGGGTCGAGATTGGCTCAAAATTGGAATCTTATTTATCCCGATTTCGAAGCTTGTAGTGTTTCCATTCCCTGGTTATTATGCTCCTTCAAATATTTAGATGTCCTGTAAAATGAAATTCTTAAAACATTCCTGGAATAATTCTTAAATGGAGATTGATTGGTCTGTGGGATCATTGGACTTTGCACTTCGAATCTTATGGGAGTTGCTGTACCAAAATTATGTTCAATGATTTATCTGGCTGACTATGCCAGGGCATTTACTACGTGACTACTTTCTGAATGCGTCCCTTAAGAGAGAGTCGTAAATGCAAATCTTAATGAGATTCTGTACAACTGAAATTTGTTAATTATGCTATTCATTATCTGATAATGAAATTAATTCCCTTTACTATTACCGTCTTATCTTTAAACTCTCCTGTATTGAAAATATCTTGAAATTCTGTCACTGCGATTCAATGATAATTATTAATTTAAAAAATTTCATATCCCTTTCAATGTGTTTTCTTTAATCCTCTAGAATCTCTGTATATTTTTTTAATAGTAGTGAATGTACGTAAATTTCTCCTTTTTTTTGGATTACTCCGTTTTCACGTGTTTCTAAGGTGGTTACGGCACACGATGAAAAGAGCATAACGAGAGGGAGTTGAAGGAAAAGAAAAAGAAAAATGTATAAAAACCTGTAGAAACTTCTTTGCTTATCTTAATTATAGAAAAGTTTGCAGTGCGCGTGCGCAAAGCTAACGATAAATAATCGAGATAGCTAAATAATAAAGCATGCGCCTAACAAAGAATAGAAATGGTGAGACGAAGGTGGAGAGTGAATTAAAATATATATATATATATACACAAGATACAACATAATTTCCCTAACAAGAATTCATAGCGAGTTAATCGTGGCGCTTTAAACAAATTAGGTAGAGGCTCCCGAGTTAGGAGACACAATTAAACCGACAGTCACGGTCTGTAGAGTCTAATTGACATTTTTGAGATAAAAAAAAAGTTTTTAATGGTGAAAGTCGCCAAAGGACGAAGAAGGACGTTGTACAAAGTTTACAAAATTACATGACGTGGTGTGACTCTTACCGAGGATAATTAAAATAAAGCCAGATTATAATTAAGAGTTCCGGATAAGTCATGTATGTGGTATAACGAGTAGAAAATAATTTGAATATAAACTTACCATTGAAATCCATAAATTGTCGAATAAGTTCGATCGGCGGTTGGGCGCCATATATCTCAAGCGCGGGCATATTCAAGTCATCTATAAAGAAAACTTGCTTCTTCAGTACAGGAGGTCCATAAACTCCCTTGCGTCTCTTTTCAAGTTTCGAATCGATTAGATCCTATAATAAATAACGTTTCTTGTATTTTAAAAAAACGGTGGATTCAAATTGAGAAAATTTTATAGTTTTTCTTTCGAATAAATCACCTGTGTCTGATTGGCGGATGTGCGGGCGGAAAATACGATGAAATCGCAAACATATTTCTTCGACATGTTTCTCGAGAGTTTGGCTGATATCGTCAATGTCTTTCCACTTCCGGTTGGTCCCACGCACAAAATGTTTGTCTCGTTGATCAATAAATAGCCGATAAGTGTTCCGCTGCGAATGTTATCCATTGTCGGGACTTCTATGTCTGAATTATTTAAGGATATACCGGGTGTCGCTTCTGACGAGTCAAACAGGGTCGCGGCTTTGCCCAGCCGAAGTCATGCCCATGCGACCGTATTATTCGGTACTCTTATATAGTTTGACGAGGGTGGAAGTTCAGTTAAATTTTCCATTTTTAGTCGAATGGAAATTTATTAAATCGTGGAAAAGCAGAGGCGTCACCTGACTCGGACGAAGGAGAAACCCTGTTCGACACGTTAAATGGGACACCCTGTATATACAGTAAAAATGTAGTTAACAAGCAACAGCTTGAGCATAGAGCATCAAATGAATAATAAAATTAATGTGACGAACAATTTGAATTTAACGTATAAACTACCTGCAAATTTCATATCCGGCGTTATTTTTATAGGTGGAATATCTTCGAGCCACTTTAACCATTTTGGTGGAATCGGTTCGCTATTCTCTATCGGATCCGTAAAACCGCCATCGTGCAATCTGATACGTGGAATATACAATAAAAAGAAATGAGCGGTCATGTATCTTTGTTACAGGGTCCTAATAAAATCTTCCTGAATAGTAGTACGTTGTAGGATACGGCACGTTTAAATTGTGTCTTATTTTCATAGATCATTTTTTGTTCAAAAATTCAAATCAAAATTTCAGAAAAGGGATCACAAATGTTATTAGACTATTGGATAAAATTTTTAAATAATAAAATATAATTAACTAACCTGTAATCGAAAACTAGTCCTTCCGCCGGAAACTGCAAATCGTGGTTAGCCTCTTTCTGCATTTCCCTCAGCCAATCGTTAAATAAAATTCTACTCCTGTGGTCGCAGCTTCCACCTAAGCTCCAAACGAGCGAAAACGCCACCCAGGGTGTTAAAAGTTTAGCTGAAACGATCAATAAAAATTTTATAAAATTTTTAACTAAAATATTATTATAAGAAATCATTACGTATCGTCCTTTGAAACAGAGGAGCAGGAGGGGCTTTTCCTTCACGTCCTGTCATTGGTCCGATACGAAAATTCATAAGATTAATGTAAGACTGTATTAATCCAGAATCGACAGTGGCTACAATTTCGCGTAAATTTTCTCTCAAAAAGGTCAATCCAGGTAGCAAGAGGTAATAAGTCAGCCGTGATATCTCTTCAAGATGATCAGCCATATTCTAAAATGAAACATCAAATTAAACATGCGTAATTATAAACTTTTAAGAATTGTGTATACAAGCAGTGTCAAGAAATAAATTCTTAATTGAAACTTACATTGGGTAAAGAATTGAGCCAGCAGTCTATAAATGGACTCAATCCCAAACCAGCAGGTTCTAAGTAAACCATACCGCATCTAAACAATAATAAAATAGGCAACAACTATGAGAAACAAACAGATATAAGCAATCACAATATTTTGTCTACGCTGTCTTAAGAAATATCACTGGTCACGGTTCTAATGAATTTTAACAGTGATGATTTTGTTTTATCATTTTCTTGTTCCACCTCGAGAAAAGAAAGAGTGAAAAAGAAAAAAAGCACTTGCGGCACGTCAGTCACCACCCACGTGCATTATTCCTGACACACACTGTTTTGGATGATCCACGTCATTCTTGACAGGTGACAGCTGCGACTACAAGTGCCTGTTGAAATTTCAGTCTGACCTAAGTGAAACTAGGCTCACTAGGTCAGACAAAAAAGTCCGAAAGCTTCAAGAAAAATGGCTGACAGCTTGCAGTAAAATTCGTGTCGTTTAATTATAGCTTTTTTATAACTTTGTATATTTTATATATTGTTTTTTTTTTACCTGGATACCGTAGCCGGTGACGCTACCTTCAAATCGGCCACCTCGAACATCATCGTCTGGGTAGGTAAAAGCTTCATAATTTCTCCAGAAGTCAAACAGAGCTTTTTGTTGTCATCCAAAACCGTGTTCATATTTTCAATCCATACAGCATCCACTGGACCGTCAAAAACGTACCAGCGTTTGTCATTGTCCGTTGCGGCAGTTCCGGAACGGATTAACGTCGAGAATATTCCATCTGTCCTAAAGATTCAAAAATTAATATTATCTTTTGAGGTAAAAATTTTTAAAAAAAGTATCCACTGCTAGTTTCCTATTCTCCAGAGATCACGTCTCAGAGATTACATATTTATAAAGTGAATTCATCGATTATGGTTAAATTATCATATTCCTTTTTTGGACATATAAAATATTCTGTAACGAGAAAGAGTCTTTGGCAACGGTACAATTATACAAAGGAATTTATATTTTCACATTTACATTACAGTGCCCATACTCTTCAGATTACAATTTTAAGGAGAAAAAATATCCGCCCTGTACCAAGAGGCACATTGAATGCGTTACATCGACAGGAGAAAGGTAAAACAGTATAGATACATGACTACCAACTCATGAAAGTCAGATAACAAAAATTCTTGGCATCTTTCCAAAACTCTCGGAGGTCCATTGACTCTGATTTATATTGCAACATTCGAGATACAGCATGGACAGGTTAATCATGAAAAAATTCCATCGCGAGTAACAGAGACTGATATATGTATATGTAAAAACAAAGAATACTTGATTTTTTTGAATCTATCAATCGATTTCAACTACCATAAGAGATTGACCTCACTTAAGGAATTTAAAATATGATGGAGACTAACCATTCGTGAGTGTCTAGATCGTATTCGCCATAGAGCTGACCCATGGTAATGGATTTTGGATTGAGCACGTAGGTATGTACCGTAGTGAATGGTTTCCCACTAGGCTGTATTTTACCCTTCAGATTCGTGCAGGCATCCTTCAGTATCTCATAACACTGAAATAAAGGAGATAGAGTTGATTAAGAGGATTTGAGTTGAGAAAAAAGAAAAAATAATCTCAGGTCCTGTCAAGTCAATTGTCAAAGTCATATATGGCACAGTTATTGGGGAATGTAAAACAAAAAAAAAATAATATCTGGTTGAAAAATCTTAAATATCCAACAAATTTAATGTTGCTCTCATAAAAGAATATGCGTGAACAAAATGGCACCTCTAATGCCGTTCCAGGAGCTTCACCATAAAGATTTATTTTTAGCATGCTAAATTACCCTGCTAATCCCCATATGGATTGTTTTAATGAATGACCATACAGTAAATGGATACAGACCCCATTAAGGGCTAATGGTGTAATTAGCAGATTTGATTTTTATAAAACGTCTAAGGGTGACTCGTATAAAAAATTGGTAGTCTGTCGGTTCCAATCTAATTGACAGAATACACGAATCCTAACAGATAGCAGATAATAACAGATTAAGCCGACGACCATGTATCAATTGGTACATTACTTTAATATCTATAATTATAATCATGCATAAAATTCAATTGAAATATATTAATCGCATATTAAATTCTATTAAATATAGAATCTTTCATATCCCATATAACCATAATGTTAGTACATATATTTTGTAATAAAAATTTTTGTTCCTATATATCATACGAACGCAAGTAGCACCCAAGTGGAAAGCGGAAACCTAACGTAGAGCCAGGAGTAGCGAAAGCTTAAATATCAGTCGACTCGTAGCATAACAGTGGTACTATAATAAGAGTATGAAAAAATGAGAAAAAAATAAGTTCCATGGCGAACGACTGGTATCGATTTTACGCTTTTCATTCTTATTCACGACACTCTCCTCCATCTTGTCGTAGCTATCTTTCTTAATATCTGTCTCACAGAGAAATCATCCAGGAATTCACAGCGTAAATATTTCTCTTGGGAGTTTCGCGTATCGAGCTACGAGCCTAAGTGGCTGAAAGCGTCTAAAGTGCGACGGATACCATCCAAAAGCACGGAGATTTTAGCATCCACGAGATGCTGAATAATTCGCAGCGATGACCTTTGACCTAACTGGCGCGTAGCTGGTGAACGAAAAACAAAATTTACAAAATATTATCGCCTATGATAAATCGTAACGATAAAACGGAATTCATGGTGATCAGAGTTGTTTACATATTGCCGTAGCTCTATGAAGGCTTTTGATTCCGGCTCGATAAGCAATGCCGATTAATCTCTTATAATTGAAATAAAGATATACTGTTTGTAAATAAGTAAGCGAAAAATAAAAGAAAAACGACGACAGCGCCGCCCGACGAGAAACTGAAAAAATGAAGAGGCACAAAACTTTATAGCACTTTTGACACTATGAACGACCGGATGTTCTCGTAATAACCTATCATAATTCACGTCTTTGTGAGCAAAGTTCAGTGATACGATGAGAACATCCGAACTGAATAGTTCCGCGAACCTCTTGTTTCTTAATACATTTCCTTTGTCGCCTTTTTAGCAAATCTTATTATTACTTAGAAGTTTATTTTCCTTTTCTTTATCATCTTGTCGCGTCTCTCGATACAGCGTTACTTAATACTAGTCAAAAACAACAAGGATAAAACATGCATCTGCATCTTCCTCATGGAAGTACCAACGCCGTCTTTGCATTTACCGAAGGATTAATATGCCCACGGAAAATGACTTCAGCAACCTTGACCCTCTTTGCTACCTAAAAAAAAGCCGATCGATATTGTACTAGTTCATAAAGATAACAGGTTGTTGCTTTATGTCCATAGGAGCTTCGAAGGAGCAATTTATTAGTGCTAAAATATCACTCTCCCAATTAAAAGTTCAAGCACCATGTTGGTTGTTTGATTGAAAACTTTAAATGATCACGGCAGCCTAAAGAATGATCCTCGACGAAGAAGAGGACCGTCACGCATGAATGGGTCGACGCCAGGCGTCAGGGCGCATGCGGAGGAACTTTTAGCTTGTCAGCCTCAAAACCCCTTTGCGACGATGAGATCAGTTTATCCCGCGCCGGCCTGAGTCGCGCTACATAACACTTCCGTTTCATTCATGGATGAGAATATCGGTTTTGCGCAGGACTTCGCGTAACGAAAAATTGAGCAAACTAAAAAATAAAAAAAGGAGCTAATTAGTAAAAACATATTTGTGCAGAATAAATAAAATAATAAAAGAATAAATTAAAAGAAATTGCAAAATTGTATAAGCTTGCCGTGGTCCTAATTGGAAAATTTCAGTGATTTTGGTGTTTCCTTCAAACGCAACATCCGTCGCATCAAATACGACTTAAAATTTCCAATGAAATCGATACTTCCGGGCTTTGGAGATTTGTTATCCATATTAATCTTGTGCGTCAGCAAGATTGAGCTTTAAAAGCTTTTTAGTCCCCAAGTGGGGAGAAAGTTGTGGTGTTCCTGAAACTTGTGATCGTATTGAATGGAGATGGTGATACCAGTGATAAAAAAATTACTATCTAGAGATAAAATTGTTAGGAAATAAAAAAAGAAGGGAAACGTAAAAATATTTCTGTCAACAAAAGTCAATCCACTTAGAGGATATTTGAATTTTGACGCGACGACACTTGGCGAAATTATTGATTGAACAGTATCAAAATTTGCTGTATTCACCTACGGTTTATCAAAGTGATTGAACTGTGCTTCTCGTTCGCGCGTCCTGTAACATATTTAACGTAGCACGTTAATTGATAAATTATTATAATAAACGTTGATAAAATAGTCCCTTAACTCGTATATATATATATATATATATATATATATATATATATAGCTGTTTGACACCAAAACATAGATAATAATAATAATATAAAATCTATTGATAAAATCGTATACGTCGATCATAATATAAAAGCGAAACGAACAGTACAGTCCCCAAGGAATTTTATTCCAGTGAGAAAAGCAGATAAAGAAAAACTGCAGATAAGAGATAATGAAACAAGGAAAATCTTTTGCAAGTCTTTTTTCCCCATAGGCCCAGCTGAGAGTGAGTGATAAAAAAAAAAGAGGGGACTGTCTAAGTCAATTTTACAATTTGGAATTGAAACTTGTATTTTCAAGTGAAGAGGCGGTGCCACAAGGATATTCTTCAAAGTACGATACGCGAAGGGTTACGTATTGGAATTGAGACTCGTAAAGCTCGCAAGCGGTTAGTATTCGAGAAAGCTTTTAAAGTTCAATTTTACGAGGGCCTACAAATATTAAGTAATAAATGCCAACGTGTTGCGGGGTTGATACTAATTTATTCGAGGGCTGAGAGAGACGTATTTACTGTTCCGGGTAAAGTACATTTACGTAGGAGTGGAAGTGAAAAATATCTTAATGTGATAAAATATTTGAGAAGTCGTTAAATATCTAATGAAGCACACATCGAATCTTCGGGCACTTAAATCTTTATTCGTTGGTCAAACACGAGCGGGATACTTGTTTGTTTGAGCCTCATCGAAAGGAAGAAGTTGACGTCACTTTAGTGATTATCCAATACAAACGTTAACTTCGAAGATCAATTTAAGAAAGGTTTACACAAGACGTCTTTTATGAGATAAAGGACTAATACAAACTGAAGAAAATTGTGATTCGGTGTCGTAAAGTGAGCCTAATCTAATCTGATATCGACAAATTGACATTGAATTTCTTGAGAGGAAGTTAAGGGGTGAGAGATAGGTTGGATAATCAGAAGGGGTATTTGAGATGAGATACAGGATATCCTGAATAGGATACGAGCCCATTATTAGTTCCGCAGGTGAAGTTACGAGAATAAACAAACAAAGGATTGGGTCTGGTTATGATAGTCGAAGTAAAGGCAGCAAAGAGCGACGAAGCATCAACGCAAGAAGTTACCAGTGACTGAGATACGTGAATCTGGTATAAAGAGATTGCGTGAATGGGTTAAGGGTCGAGGAAGAATCAAAAAGAGGGAAAGAAAAAAGATAAAGAATATGGAAGGAAACCGTTGAAGTTATTGACCAAGTAACCGCAAGGCTCAAAAAGAGGATAGAAAGTGAAAAAGTGAAAGAGGCAAAGGACACTCGAGCATCTTAAAAATGTTTCCAGAAATATCATTTGGCTGTAACGGGGAAGCAGGGACGATAGGAATTTTGTCCCGAGTGCGACGCTCGGCGTCACCGTCGACGATTCTGACAAATCTGACGTTCTCAAGAAATCGTAGCTACGATCCTTACGAAGGAGAGGAAGAGCCCGTGGACGCCTGCAATCCTCTCTACTTCCTGTTGGACTTTTTTCATCAGTATTACATTCCTTTCATCATCCTCATAGGGTTAGTCGGAAATCTTCTCTCTTGCATAGTCTTCCTGAACACCCATCTCAAGATGCGCAGCTCTAGCTATTACCTGGCTGCTCTGGCCACGGCAGATTTTGGCTTCCTGGTGTCCCTCCTGTTGGTTTGGCTGAACAGCACCGTAGGCTGGAAGGTCTTCAACAAGGATGGCTGGTGCGAGACTCTAGTCTACGTCAGCGCCGTATGCAGCTCCTTGAGCGTCTGGCTGATAGTAGCCTTCACTGTTGAGAGATTCATAGCCGTGCAGTATCCATTGCACAGGCCACACATGTGCACCATCACCAGGGCGAAGGCCATCGTCCTGGTCCTGGTCGTCTTGGCAATGGCGAGCCACTCTTACTCGTTTGTTACCGCCGGTGTCATCAAGAACCAAGATGGCTACGAGATGTGCGACCTGAGGATCGAATATCTGGAGACTATGAGGATCATCAGCATCATCGACAGCATCGCCAGCCTGGTCGCACCTCTGGTCCTCATAATTGTCATGAACACGATGATCACCAGGAATCTCCTTAGATTCAGCAGGAAGTTCAAACAGGGTCCTGGTGTTTCGACTCATTGCGCAAGTCGAGAGAGATCGGATTTAAATCTCAATCAGATTCCGGTGAGTCCTGCAAAAATTTCTTTATTCGTTATTAACGGCGCTATTCGTCTTTAATTGTTTATTTAGACGCTTAGGGAAATTCCTTGGAAATTGTGGCGATAGCGTCACGATCTAGATCATTCGGCTGACTGCTTGTTAAGCCGATGATAACGTGTTTTCATTTCGTTGTCAATACATTGATTCCTCATAATTCTCTTCTTATTTTTGTTATCGCTGTTCGACAAGATTTCTGATCAGTGAAACCTCTCCGCAGTTCAGAGAGTCGTTGAACAAGTATTTCCACGAGATTTCAAGTGGATTGGAGACTCGCCAAAATTTTCATCATTTTATGTTTCCTGAAGTAATTCTATCTCATTGAGATACTGGTACAGAAATTACGTTCTTCGTTTTCATCTTGACTATCGTGTATCATTAAATAATCAATATTTAAAAAAAAATTGGATCTCTCGCTCAAAGCTTTGAGGTGCATTTTTTTTGCATGACAAATTTTCAAATTTCCAATTCACTGAGTCAACCGAGTATCCATGTTTTGGACGAATGCTCTGTGAAACAAAATGAAAATGATTTCAAAAAAATAATACACATGTGAAACGCAATCGTGATATTGAATACTTTCGGCTGGACTCTGTCAAGCCTCGTACAGCAACGTAATGTTGTCAAGTGTATAGATAATAGATATTAGTTACTTCCAGACCAAAGAGTTGGCCCAAAAAGATCACAGGAAAATAAATCACCTACTGATATAATCTGTTGCTGAATATCTTGACGATTACTTTTCCTTTCCATTTCCTTCTTGCCCTCGAGTTATTCAACAAACGAAATTTTTGCAAATAAAATTTCGCACGCTACACGCAAACTCTTATCTGGCGCTAACTCAGGCAATATTTCAACGTTGTGCAGGAAAGGAAAAACCCGATCAAGTGCGAAATAGGCGCCTGGCGCGATGAGTGTTGCGTATCAATGAAACCGAAACTGTTTGTCGTGGGACGTAACTCAACGTTGCCGAACCAGTGCCGAGTACAAAAATGTATAATTTATTATAATTTGCTAAAAGAGAGCAAAAATATGAATTTATAATTTATAAAAATGCTTCATTTGGGGGACGCATAGCGTGTGACAACAATGTACACAAGGACACCGTGTTGAACCCATAAAATGTACCACTTTTCTTATTTCGGTACGGAACTCTAAGAAGAACAAATAAAAAAAAATGTTAAATGTACGGATAAAAAAAATCGAACAGAACCTAATCTAAGAAACGACATGAAACTTTCCAAATTCGTAATAGCAATTTGTCTATCTTCTGAAATGTTAACTTCTCGAGCAAGAATAAAGAAAAGTAAAAGGGAACAATCTGCCGAAAAACTTCGACAGAATTGCCATTCGCAGTTCCTGCCGCCATACTACAATAGAGATAAATTATTGCATAGTTCAGTAAAAAAAATCCTCAATATATTCGCAAAATCCACAAATAAAGTCAGCCACTCAATTCTACCTTATATAGCATAAAATAACGTCAGCTACTCAATTCTATCTTACATAGCATAAAAACTCAATACGATCCGCGTGCTATCAGACATTGCACATATTCGCAAATTGCAAATTCCTAGCGCATCAACCAGTCCGACGAAGAACACCGAGCAAGCTCATAAAATCCTATTCAAACCAGAAGCGTCCTGTATACCATACATATTAAATAATATCCGATTACTATTACTTTTAATCACTCCATCTCTCTAATCTCCCTTATTAAAAAAAAATTATGACCTCCCATTATACTCGCCTCGCTTTACATCCATTTTATGATAACAATCCGAGTTTATCTTTACGTTCACGCAAGGTTCCTAACCCCAAGTGTGTATTACTTCTAAATAAACCGAAGACCAAATTCAACGATACAATCAGCATCGCGACGCCGACGTCAAGGCATCGCGTGCTCAGCAAAACCATCTGAATGTCGCATCGATCAATTAAATCAACTCCTATTCAAATTATTAACCCGATAAAAAGACTCATTGACAACCCATTTATTAAATTCATGAAATAAGCAATTCAATTATCAATCGACTCAAAGTGATCTTCGCGCCGATGGAATCGCCACTATATTTATACAATAAATTCAATTTCTCCCGGTTATCAAAATCCATCGATGACATCGATATCGAACGGATATAATCATTAATCGTACGTTTAAACGTATCATGATAAAATTAATCATCTACTTAATTCTACGGCCAGGTTCAGAAATGATAACAGCCGACTATCCTACCGCACATAAAAATACCTTTATAAGAATCCAGAATATTTTCATAAAACTTTCCTCAGAGCGACAGTTACATTCCGGCGCGTTTACACGATCGACTAATGCAGCCGTTTTCTATTTCCAGTTTGTTTATAAATACCGTAACTTATGTAAGCCACGCCATTCATCCTTTACTTCGAGTGGCTACTACGTATAGATATACATCGGCCAAAATACCAGCTGCACGCTATCGACTCTCCAGCAGTCTACACATTCGAGTCATCAATTTTTGCACGTACCAAGTTTCTTCTCCTTCGTTTTGCATTTATTATACATCATCGGCCGTTGCCTATGAAGAATAAAAAAAACATTCTAAACACTTGATTAATGACCACCAACATTCGCCTCCAATCAAAATATTAAAAAATCATCGTACCTCCAAGCAATTTTAGCCTAACAATATGTGTGTGTGTGTGTGTGTGTATATATATATATGTACATGTAATACATGAATATAATAGTTATCATACCTCTGATCATATTTATGGATAAATCCAAACTATCCTCTGCTCCCAATTCAACCATTGTGAGTTTTACATAGAAATAGCAAGCGTCAATCAACACGCAAGGCTTTACTTAGTCCGCCATGCTGTTTCCATATAATTTTTTTCTTCCCACTCATCAGGAGCCGAACTAAAAAATCGCTGTTCCCTTATGTAATCTTTATCTACCCACCTTTCCTTTTTTAACGACCTTGATGTATTTTCCAATTGGCGATTTTCGATGTCCGCCATTAGGTAATTAGCAAAGCGTACCCCCTCGCTCGTTAATTTAATTCCAAACACTGAGTAATTGGATCATCTTCGGATAACACGGACCATCCAGTAACTTTATTGTCTGGGGAAAAGTCCAGAGCTCGTCGGATCGATTAACTTTCCTTTTATGCATTTTCGCACATCCCTTATGTCATTTACGCCACGTGATCAACTGTCGAACGAAGCGTCACGATTACCTAAAAATATTTTTAATTAACTTTTACTTTGTATTTACCAAAAAATTTGTTTAATTAAATCTCATGCTCACGTAAACGTGCAATTATGTTTTTTTGTGGTTATCAATTGTTATTATTGTATTAGACAATCAATGCGTAACTCCGTTTATCGATAAACGCACAATGTATAAACGATGTATAATATAGTTATACATATATCGAGTACAGTGTAATCATGGCTTTAATACTTGCATACCTCAATATGTATTTCCCATTAATTAAATTATACACAATTAAAGATTAAGTAACCGCTTTTTATGATATACGCGTGATTTACTTCTTATATCTCGACACGATCCCGATCATAATTATTCGTTTTATTCTTTTTATAAAAAAATCAAAGTTACGTTAAATTTTCTATCAGTTTCGGTGTCAGTCGACGAGTGCGAAGGTGCAGATATGTAAAAGAGGTAATTGAAAATTTGGTTGTTTTTAGACTATATTTCACTAGAAAAGATATGCAGTACGAAGCTGCTGCGTGCGTGCGGAGAGCCGCTACGGCGTTTTTTTCGAATTACGCGTATTACTCTGGTTGTTCTAAAATAATTGATTGTCGGTAAACTGTAAACTGATACAAGAATCAACCGACTGGAGGAATAATTATTGTAAAACGTAAGGGAAGCGACAAGCTCTCAGGCACTGATAAGAGAAATTGATTTTCCGAGCAAAAGTTGTTATACGGCAGCTTTTCTAATTCTCCAATATAGAGGTCACGTTCTGACGAAGGGTCCTGGGTAGAAACAATAAACTAAGGGCGACACGCCACCCTTTACGATGGATACTGAAAACGTGATTTCTCCACTACGTCCAGGGTCACTTTTAAATTTATTCCTGTTTTCATTGAATTTTCAAGCGAGCATACTCGACGACCCTCGGCAAATTAAACGAAACTAGCGGAGTCATAAGAAAGTACAAAGAAGGTTAATTGCTAATTAGAAATTGCAATTTTACCAAATTCCAAGTAATTTACATTCCTCGAGTTTCATCTGTGTTCAACGTTGAAAAATTTGTGGTCGAGTCTTGATCTAATGGGGAGAAGCTATTTTTCTTATAGCTGTCATCGTGCATAATACTTGTCATAGCTTTTGGCGTGAAATTTTTATTAATTGAATTCTTTAATTTTTCCCTCTAACAGCCATTGTTTCTTCGAAAGGCACGTTTGACTAATCCCTACAAAGTTTCACGTTTTTTTCTTTTGTGCTAACTTTATTCTTTACTTTTATCTTTTCTATTTCCCATCCGCACGTTCTCTATTTACGTCTCCCACAAAATTATCCTCTTGTACGTGTAACCTTTCCGAGGAGTATTTTCATATGTTAAAAGCTACGGCAATTCACATTTGACTCCATTAAGGAATAGGCTTTTATACGTGCTTGTAATATTGATTTTATCCATTTTGGCGAAAGAAGCCAGTCATCGAAGAACTTTCATTTCTCTACGTCAATAGCGTCACAAGACTTGACTCTCTTGCATCGGCATAGTCAAAGAGAGACAAAAAGTACGCGAAGTAGAAGAAAAACAACAAAGAAGCAACGCGATAGACTATCGATTCTCGCGAGAGTTTCGATGTGATATTAAGTCACTAAGTTTCATTTTCCATCACTCTCTCTCTCTCTCTCTCTCTCTCTCTCCCTTCCCCTCATCCGCCCTCTCTCTTTCCCGCAGTCTATTCTACTTCTCGACGCAGCAGACTAAAGTCGAACTGCATTACTGGCGAAAGACTGCGGCTATATTTATAACCCGGTATTTAGTCCAGCGCATTCGGAAATTACGAGTCAGCCGCAGCATAACGTCAAACGTGATTGCGTTCATCAAAGCGTGTTTTGCAAATTGACAAATGTATACAGTAGAGCGAAGAACATAATGTGGAGAAGAAGAAAAAATGTATGTCGACAAAGTGAAGGAAGAGTGAAAAAAAAAATTACAATAAATTGCGTGACGGGATTTTTAATTTGAAATTTTCGTCCCTTCACATTCCCTTGGCGACCATCGATTCCGCACTGATTGATGCAAATTAATATTTAACAAATTTTACGAAGCCGTCGCCGCCTATTATGTTTCAAGTTCATATTTCTGTCGAACTTAAATCGATTGCGACACGTCCTCCCACAGCTTACGTGTTCAAGTCCACAAAAGCTCGAGACATTAAAAGCCCCGAAAAAGCATTCTGATGCGAATTTTAACCTCTTATCATTATTTTCGTCGATATTTCGGATCGGAGTCGCCTGGGATTTCTATATTGTTATAAAAATTTACAGAAACCTCTACTAATATTTGTCAGTGGCTAAAATCACTTTTCGTACCGATAAGCATCGCGTCGGATAAATTTTTTTTTTTTTTTCGATAAAAGCCCGCGCCCTAATGCACAATCCCCTTTTGTATGACAATCCTATTAACAAATACGTCAAGTATAGTCATACGAGAGTGAATAATCACGTGATACTAGAATTCCTAGCTGATCAAATTTTTAATAAGATTTGAAAAATAACATGGGGGAATAGAGATTCAAAAATGGCTTTTTTACCAATAAAAATAATCTTAATCATCCTAGGATTGTTCGTTACAATCTTTTGTTGTATTAAAAAAAGATCCTCCAAAATAATTAGACTCGACGCGGAAATCCATCCTGATATTTCTGACAGCACGAAATCCAAAGTTAATTTCGATTTCCCAGAGTACATATAAATAGATAATTCACCATCCCAACTTGACTTTTAGGTGCGTTGGTATCCTCCCTCCCCCTATTGTAAAAACAAAAGATGGCCTCCTCCGAGCACCCTTGCCATTTGGACAGCTGGCAGTATAAATTCAGCCGAATAAACAGCAAGAATAGTCAGCTTCCGAAAAAGCTCGAGTGGCTCTCGACGAGCTTTCGAATCTTCGGCAAATGTCGTGACAAATCTTGAGTTTCCGATTCTAGTAAAGAATAAATCGCCGATTCTATTCGTTCTGCCGATAAATGTGTCAGCTGCGAGCAACCGTCTACAGGCTCTTCAATTATTTTTCATCGTACTTGTGACTGTACGAATATAAAGCTTGTACCACCATTTTTAATATTAATTTTGTACCTCACTGTACAATCGGTCGACCGATATATTTAGGTTCAATTTGACTAACAATTAGCAGGAGTGATCAGGCTAACACATTAACGACCCAACCTAACCTCTACTTTCAATGTCCTTATCTTTGCCTTTTGCTAAAAGATAACTAAGAAGACGATTAAACTAATCCCAATGACAATGGAGAAGTTCGTTCGTCATTTAATTTCATTAATTTCTTACACAATAGGCTTACATTATTTTTATACTCCATAGAGAGGTGTTATCGAGACATTAAAATAGGTAGACATTAAAATAGGTAGGAGTCATCAATATAAATTAAATAGTGCCAAGTCATAAAATCTAATCAAGGTTAATAATAGCTATTCGTTAAATTAATTTTTCGCATACGCAATTAGCAGCAGTGACGACACTGATAGATACAGCGTATGAAATTGTTAAAGAGGATGACATCAAAGGAAGACAAGAAAGAATAAGATTAACTGAAATACTTAATGGTTCACGAAATAGGTACAAAGGTCAATTCTCAAAGGGTCGCCAGATTAATCTGAGATTATTGGAATAAAAGATGGTTCCTTTGCCAACCATTCGGCAAGAACTATCAATCATGATAGATGATATACCTGGTGGTACTAAAAGAGCATGCTGCAAATCCTTTAAATCGTCTTTACAAATGCTCATAATACGAATTCAAGTATCGCGAATGAATTGATGGAAGATAGACGAAAAAAAAAAAATATTACACCCGGTCGTGTGGATCTCGACGATTGATTATGTCACGACGATCGTTTATCTGTGATAAAAAATAATTTTCTTTTAATCGCGAAAATCTATAATGGCACCGATATAACGAAGTACCATTATCATTGGATCTAGCCAGAAAAAAGCAGTAACTTTTTTTGTCTCCGTAGATGGGAGAGATAATAAAGAGCCTGATACACGTCGGATAAAGTCTTTTGGTCCATTGGAGACCTAGAACTTATTAGACTCATTAGTCTCGGACGTTTATCCTGACTTACGCAGAGATCGTCAGATCCTCGAGAGTAATACAGTGATATGTGGAATTACAAAAATACCACGCAAATAACATACATTTCTCAGTGTCCACCGAGACACTGATATCTTTATACTGTCTGTCGTAAACTGTCGGAAAAAAAAATTCGTCAATTTAATTTCTCTCTGGAGGTTCAAAAAACGAAAATCAATTCCAAGGCTAACCATATTCTTCCCAATGAGATATGAATGACAAAATACTTGGTATTCACAGTTTTGACACTCTCGCCAGATCATCCACAGAGATAAGAAGCGATCGAACGTGATAAGGTACTTTGGTCTTTAAACAATTTGATCCTTGACCCAGACCAGGAGGTCCCGGTCCCGCAGTTAGAAGTTCGTTAGAAAAACCAAGTTAGCTCGTATCTTGTATAAATTTCTTTAAAATCACATCGTCCGCGCGAAAAATTCACAACACTGTTGAAAAAAAATAAAATAAAAAAAAATTACAAAAAAAAAATAAATGACAATCAATCTAATTGCCAATGTTGTCGGTACCAGTGTGCACCAATAGGCAGGAGATGGGTTGGTTACCTTAGAAAATTGGTCCTGCGAATAATCAGCATAGCCCTGACTAATTATACAGCCTTAACTTTTGGCTGTTTATTAGCGCCACCGGCAGAGATTCAATTTGAAAACTCGGGTAGCTTTTATTACCCTAAATTTAATTATTCTCCATGATGGTTGCACTTAGACTTCGGGACGCTGATTTATTAAATTATTCCTGATAATTAGTCGTGAAGTGAAACATCTATTACTGCGATTTTACCGACCCCTACGATCTTCGAGACAGTTTTCTACGGCTGATTTCATATAAGATCCTATTGTATAATCGCGTCACGATATCACACAGCGTCCCGACGCGCTTCGCCGTCATCCCTTGCCCCCCCCCCCACCACGCCCCCCCCCCCGCAACCCACTAGGTATATTTTCATACCAGCTCGCATGATGCACCACTGAAAATGTTTTATCTCAACCCGTTTACACCGTGTGAAAAAATTCCTTCAAATACACATATTACTCAAAATATGTGTCCTCGAATATTATTCCAAAATGCATTGTTACATACGGATATACGTATAGTGAACGAGGATGAGGTAAAATTCGAAAATCATATAGTATACCTATACCAAAAGTCAACGTACTACGGAAAACCTTTAAATTCTTAGTTCTCGAAAAACATTAAATCGAAAAAAGTGGTTACATTTTTTTCAAAATATATATATAACAAAGATATGGAAACTCCTGTAGGCTAATTTGCGAGAATTCGATATACCCAAAATATTGTTAACCCGCATCGATTCGCGATCTCGTTCCACGCTAAATGAAATAAGTCTTATCAATCATTTTCGAAGACTAAAATCTGCGTCTTGACATTGTTCCAAGATAAATCCATCATTCTAAGCATTGCGTATGTCCCGTCGTACACGAGAGAAAGAATGTTCAAAAAATACGTCACTTCAAGGCTACTTCCTGTCCACGCGAACGTATCGAGAATACCTTTAGACGAAAAGCAAAATTGAGAGGAGCGACGTAAGAAATAAAATGTCAAACGTAAACGTTAAAGTTGCTCTCAAGACTTCAAAAATAGTCGTCGGTTGTGCCAAATATTTATATGCATAACCTGACCCAACCAAATCTAACTTAACCGATATCAGTGTCCAACCTCATACGTTATACATAAATTTTTATAACTATCTGTATCACTTTACTCATCTGCCTTATCTTACTTTCGTTAAATCTTCTCAAAAAGAAAATGCAGCCACGTTTTGAGAATACAAAGATACAGCATTACCAAGTTGAAAGCCCTTCATGGAGTAAGCTTTGTCCTTATAGATAATCCAGATCCATAATAAAATTCACATTATTGGAAAACATTTTCGCAACGCCAGATATATATATATCTATATATATATATATATATATATCTTATGTAATATCTTATGCAAGAGCCAACGTTCTTGGGATGCTGAGCGTCAAGAATCTCTGGGAATCTAACTATAAGAGTTATACTGAATCCCGGGTAACCAGAGACAACGTCATTTTTCCACTCTTATATTCACTGAAAATCCCTTTTGGCTACACAGAGATAAAGGTCAGAGATACTACAAAGGATACCAAATTTAATGAATAATTATATATATATGTGTGGTATGGTCAGTTCTTTATACGTGGAGGACCTGCCTGGACGTTGGACTTAATATAACTTACTGCCTAATTCACAAGGACAATATATAACCCAAAGCACGTCCAGGTTCCAAAATGCTACGGGTCTCCCTTTACCTATAGCATTTTGGAACCTGGATCTGATTTTACAAAGCCATTTACCCTCGACGCCTTCCGTCGCGTCAGATTACATCAACGAGACAAAAAAAAAAAACTTATACGCAGACTTCGCTATCGCGAAAATAATACATCAGTCTTGTTTAACATTGCAAATCTTCCTTAAATCACACACCCAATTATACGTCGCTCTACTATTCTTACAAATTGACGTTAAAAAATTGTCTTTCAAGGTCGCACGAGAGACAGACATATTATACATAATCATTCTTATGCATAAGTACAGTCATTCGATCTGAGACATACTTCTTTTTTCTTCTCAATAATCATCAAGAAAGTGGGAGGGAGTCTGCGAAAGGTAAATCAATTTTTTTTTTTTTTCAATTATACGACAAATTTTCAAATACGGGACTCACGTCCCTTTTTCTCAATTTTCCGCACGGCTCATGCGATGGCGCTCGATACGGCCGCCTTTTCTCATGCAAATAAATCTCACGAATGCGAAAGAAATGACGGGGGCCGTCAGCGACACCCTACGAACCTTCAAAACCAGACTAAGGAATTGGAAACACTAGGAACCGCGATCTGCATTGCAAACCGCATCGTCTGGCATTTTCGTTCTGCTAAAATACTCGACCCCCCACCCCGCCCCCGTCGCCCCTGAGAATAAGAGTATTTACCCCATGCATTATGCATATACAAAAGACGCGTTCAACTCGGATCGATATCCTGACGCTATTAAAGTACTAAATTTAAAGACGGTTGCGTAAGGACCGTCGTGAAATTGTTACGTTCCTCGATTGAACACGCACGACGCCACATGTAATTTTCATGAAAAGACATACACGGAAGGACAAACGCACGTGACCTAATCCCCTTAACTTCAGCATACATTGAAATCCATGTTTCTTATTTAAATTCATACGAGCGTCACAGAGCCACGAGCACAGTGGAGCTTTTGATCAAATTAGGCCCAATTGTTGTATCTGATTAATGATTATAGATTTCAATTGACGGTAGTGACAGATACTGGACGCACAGAAGAACATTGATAAACGATATTTCATATGTCAAAAATCGTTAACAGTACGCACTATCATCAATCTCCATATTTAACCCTTTTAGTGCCGAGCGCCAAACGGGTGCCTATGCGAAGATAACCGGACGAATTTGACGATTTTATTAAGGTTTGGGAGAAAGCTCGTAAAAACCAAACTAAGAATGATTTTTAAAAAATTCAAAATGCAGCGTATTGCGGAAGATAAGGAGAATAATGTAATGCCAATTTTATTTCGATACTTCATGAAAATCACACGAATAACGTTAATATAAAACATGGTGAAAAACATAAAAACAAATTTCTCTTCTACAAACAATATTTACACATAAGAATAGTCATCTTTTAATTGCAGTTTTGTGTAGATCACGTAGTAGTATGAAGTATAACCATAACATTTTTAATAATTTTTAATAAACTAACCAATATCCGTCCCTCGAACAAAAGCATAATAACTCCATGATGCACGGCAAGCGTCAGGCAGATCTAATTACAGAACAAGTGGATCGTGTAGCTGGTATAACGTCACTGAACAAAATACAATATAACAAAAGGATAAACTCAAAACAATTTTTCAAATTCATTTGCAATGAAATTAGGTCATTTGTAACGTTTTACAAATTGATTTCGCGATAAAACTTTCTCGCAATGCAAAGAATAAGGCGTCATCGCTCGCGCAACGATATATCGTCGTTGGCACTTTTGGCAAGTGTAGCGAACGACGATATATCGTCGTCTGGCACTAAAAGGGTTAATAATATTCCGAACAAAATTCTGGATCGGTCATCCCTATTTTATAGCAGAGAAGAGTCATGGTCTTACTAGGTATAACTTTTATCGCATCAATCAATCGCATGATATATGGCAGCTTATCATAAAGACACGTTGCCAAGAATAAAAGCCACCCCCGAGAAGATCCCTCGATAACATTCGTCCCTGTCAATTTCTTCGATCGAATCGATTGTCAGATCTTTGAAAATTTTATCAAAACAAACTACCAACGTTATTCACCCACTTTCATTCTCCGCTCCGCTTTCTTCAGTCCGCTCTCGCTCTTTCGCCCTTAACTAGCCGCGCGCAATATTCCACCCAAATAAGATATACCATCCATGCGTGTAAGAGTCTCGTGTAAAAAAAAAATAGCTCGCTTTCCCAAGAAAAATATTCCAATTCAATCCATTATCGAATACATTGATTCAATTCGTTGAGTCCGTACTGTACAGGATGGTCGGAGTGATAAAGAATGATTGCAAATCCTCTTTTAGAAAAAAAAAAATATATCCATCCTTCTCCTGATACAAGAGGAGCTGCCCCAGAAGAGAGAACGAGAGTTGTTTAACTCGAGTGAGAAATTTCTGTCGCAGCAAATAAATTCTATCCTCGGTTCATTGGATGCAATTGAGAATAGCTATTACGTCAAACGAAGAGCTCTACTTCCTTATCGTTACCGAGTAGAACGTAGTCTTATGATAGTCATAGGGGTTGATATGTATTTTTATGTAATTCGTCTCTCTCCCTCTCGTTTTCTAAAACCCTATTCGAGCCCATCTTGGTATTAACATCGGCGACAAATGATAATACCATTAGTAAATACTGGTCGCAATTACACTACCGCAATGAAAGGGAAATGACGAATAGACGCGATGGCCGCTGATGTTCTCCAACTGATCGCACGATAGGGGATGATTGGCGCCGTTGGGTATCACTCCTCGCTCATCAATCATCGTACGTCCAGCATCAGCCGAGCGTCGAGACCCTCTGACCCACGATACATTCCCGCTGTGTTCGACATCAATCCACTGGAGTTATATGGGTTTCTGTTAGAAATTATATAACGTTGCGTGACTATAGAATTTTCTTGAAATGAACGCCGGTGCTCCTAATGACGATCTAACCTGAAAAAGAAACCTAAAAAATAAAGACCACGAGTACGTCGATTTATCTCAAGGATAACACTGTCTGTGAACTTTTTTTTTCGCGATTACACGTTTAGTAGGGAACCCACGAGCGAGTGTCAAAATTAAAAAAAATTAATTCAAATATTCAGGGTAAACATTAATCAAAGTTCAAGGACACGTATGAGACGACCTAAACTAAATGATTGAAACCTGTTGACTTGGTCAATCAGAAGCTTGAAGCTCTTTGCAAAAGTTATGCACGCCTCTTAATCAGAAAATTCAGATTTTCTACACATCCGGTTTCGCATTTTATCGTCGAATCTATGAGTCGAAGCGAGACGCTCTTATACGCAGGGTGCGAGCGGATAGAGCGAGACATTCTTGCGCTGAGTTTCCGTAAAAGAATCCTGCAAAACTTGCCCGAAAGTTAGGTTAAGTCGAGTTCCCATTACAGATCCATATTTATTTATGACTGGCTCAAAATCAATAGGATCTCCCATCTATAAGACTTTATCGATAATGGATTCGCCGCGCTATTTATCCACGGATATACTCTGCTTGTGAAATAAGAAATTATATATATTCTAATGAGAATTTTACATGTCCCAATCGGGAATTTATCCACCATGTCCGATTGGCTCCTCTCGCACGCCTCGTTCTCCTTCTCTACCAACAAGCTTTTAATTATGTAAATTAAAATTCGATCGCTTAAATATTTTTTTCCCGTATTGCCTTCCCCCCCCCCCCCCCCAACAAAATAATAGATCCAATACATGCAGGTGACTCCGTAAAAATGTAAAAGTGAAATACGAAAAATTGTATTCAGCAAATGAAAAATATCTAAGGCAAAGCAACCTAAAACATTGACCAGTCTAGTAAAAACAAACAAAATAGAAGAAAAAAAAAAAAGAACCCAGCCAAATTAATGAAATTCGGGAATTCCCAGTAACTATGACAACGTGGAGGGCCAAAATAGCTTGGTAATTTTGCAAATGCTTACGGCATATTTCGCAACACGACTAGACCTCTTGTGGAGCTTCGCGAAGGGGCGATTTGTCGCGAAAAACAATTTTTTCACTTCGTCAACCCTTCTGGCACAATTCGACTAGTTCAATTTTTTTTTCTCGCCCCCAACTGCACCACTGTTGCCAACCAAACAATCCGATACAAATCAAGACTAATCTCGAGACAGGATTAAAAAACGTCATCAGTCCGAGTCCTTCGGTAGATTAGATGGACGAATTATGATATGATTTACTCAGAAAATTACACTATATATATATACAAGGTTATTCACTAGAATAGCACCAGCTGAAGTTGAACGCAATTGAACGATTCCGTTAGTCGAGGGGGTCGAGGGGGTCGAGGGAGTGGGAGCTTGTTGAACAAATGAAAGATTCTGAGGCTCATAATGTTAATAATGTTTTGACGTTAACTTTAATTTCCTTTAACGATATCAGACTGTTCTGATTGATGAAATCACCAATTTGTACTCAACTTCAGGTGGAGTGTTTTTTTGTGAATAACCCTGTACATATGTATGTACATACAATGTAACCCCATTGACAATTGGGTTAGATGCAGATACAGCAATTCGTGGCAATGTACAATTTTCAAGTAACTAGGACGAAAAAGGAGAGAAATACTGAACGAATACAGTGTTAGATACTACAGGAAGTAATAGCTAAAATATTCTTTGAGTTTCAATTTTCTTTTTCCATCTTGCAGCAACTCAATTGCTACGCTACACTGCTTTTTGCAATTAATTGAATAGAATCACGCATAGTTTTTTAGAAAGAGATTTTAATACTGGACCGGTTCGCTTTAAAGGCCTGCCCGTTAAAGTAAGTGAGGACCCTTGCAGGGTGAATTAATTACCAGACGAAGAACCCTTAATATATTAGCCAAGGTATTTAACAGCGACAAGTCTAGTAGAGCTTAAGCCCACGTGGATTAAAGTACTTCAGGATTTCTATCCGTCCAATACGGAAGCAGCCCTCGACTTGGAGTCCATATATGTATACAGTGACTATAAAAAGAGAAAAATAACACAGCCATCAATAAGTTAACTAAGTATTCGAAACAGTAGACTCCGGTCAGCCACAAGTCAAAATCAATCATTCAAAGAGAAAGATTGATGAAATTAAAATTACGCAAGCGATGAACTTCCATTTAAATTACACTTTTAAAAAAACTCATCCAATTTATGTTAATGTTCAAACAGATTTTCATTAGTTAAAAAAAATTAATCAGAGACTTCAATGACATTTTCTTTATCCAATCTACTTATACACAATCCACCAGATATTATAGTATTTAACGTTATTCGCAAATCACCCCTCCGACCCCCCCTCATTATTAACAGGTAAAAATAGCGTAGCAACGTCTCTTCAAATTTTTCCTTTAGTACGTTAAGAAAAATATATATAATATACAAAATTCCTAGTCAAGTTTTTTTTACATACAATTTGAATAAAAAAATTCCCACTAAAACTTTGAATCAATTTTTATCTAAACCGCAAATTGTCTTTGAGATCCATACGGGTTATATAAAGCAAAGTCAAAAAAATGATCACGTCAAGTTCACGTTTTGCCTCAGTCAACGAGCCAATAACGTTGCCCTTACGATTAAAGTTCATAACATTTCAATATTATACACGAGTTAACGCTCAAAGGAAATAATTGCATGAAATACGTTATTGCATGATAAAGTCGAATATTTTTAAATCTGAAACTAAGGATAGAATGAAATTAAATTTATAAAGGATATCCAAAAAAAACCAACCCCTAGCTACCTAAGTGGCCGTGGCGTACCCTAAAAGGACTTAGGGCCCACAAAAAGGGTATGCGTCGGTCATCATTAAGCTGTTTAAGCGGATACTGATTTAATGTAAATTATAAAAAAAAACATTTACAATATTGTTCAATTGCATTTACGTCTTAACTGTTTTCTACACTCTCGTTGAATTTGATTAATTGGAATTCAATTAAAGTCAAGGACCAGCGAGTTTTGTTGATTCAAGATAATTTAATTCCAAGACACAAATCCATTGAGAACGTCGAACGTAGCATTTCCACAAAATGTCGTCATTAGTAGTCAGTCCAACGTGTAACATGAGATTGGAGGAAAGCTCTATTCGTTATCGTTAGTGTTGGCAATGAGGGTATCCAAATTTCGGTACCTTCTCCGATCCTGTATTCACGAACTAAATCGACAGGGTGAAAGGAACCCTTTACATAACAAGAAATAGTTAAATATGAATTAATCAGACGACAAGCTTAGTAGCGTAAATTATTCTGAAAACTGACAAGTTCAGAAATTCCAAAAATACGTGGAAAAAAAACAAAGCCATCACGAATCTCAATGCTGCACAGCGCGAAATTCAAATGAATGAGATCACAGATAAAAGTCAATTAATTCCGATAAACCACGATCTCGTGGGTACTCACCGATCCGATGATCCTCTGGTCCACGAAGAATCAGCTGTCAATCAAGTGGACCATTCGCCGGTCCAAAATCAAAATCCCATTTCCAATGGTCCAACCATTAATATTCCAAAGTCCAGTGTACGCAAGGCGATGAAAACCGTAATTCAAGTAAGCACTACAAAACAGTTCTACCATTATAATCAACAGCCCCGCGCACTCGAGATCCAAAGAACGACTGACAGGTATAAATCCAAAAAGTTAATAAAAGAAAAAAAAAACCTGCCTATTTCCCGAAATCATCCGAGACGATAACCGAGTAAGCACGGTTGCCTATCCGATTTGTATTAGGGGTTATTTACCGTACAAATTTGTATAGCACTGTAGTCGAATTTTTAAAAGTATTTTCCAATTAAAAGCAACAAATAATAGTTAATAATAATAGAGGGTAAATCAAATGTTACGATCATGTTTCTAATGTTATACCAGGTGTAAAGGATGCACAGCAAGATTAGGATGTGTACTGTATTATTATGGTAGAACTTTCTGTATGGAGTATGCTATTGTTGTCTTGAATAAACCTACAAATATAACAAAGGATAGGATATATTATTATGGAATAATAATTACCTGAACAAGATCGACGTGAATAATACGGTTAACGAATGATAGATCGAATTAATATTTACTGTATCAGCGTATGTAATCGTAGTTAATTAAAATGTCTGTTCTGACGCAAGCTTTGAAATACGAATATTTCGTGCTGTTACAGGCTCAAATAAAATACGTGTAAATGCAATTTTCTCTTGCTTTCTCGTTGACTCTCTTGCAAATTGATTTATTTTCTGTGATATTTAATAATTATTTGTTATTGTGAATATTTACTTAGGCCACGCGATCGCGTGTACTTTGAAAAATAATATTTGCTTAGGATTTAAGTAAATATTATAACACATGTTAGAAAATTCTAACGAGTTCTGCCCTCCCCCCCCCCCCCTCCGCCACGTATCAAACAACTATGTAACATAAATAAGTAATGAAAAATGCACAGCAGCGATCTACATAAAAAAAACTATCAATTTTAAAAAAAATCACGTATTCTCGAGACGTAGGAATTCCGTAATCACTATATGAAAATGAGAAATATCTGTTTGCCAAGAAACATACATCCGAGTCTGGAAACTTTCTTTTACACTCTTCAAGAGAAGATTGTCATTCTTCTCTGACAACTAAGAGATTTACTCATAGATAAAAGATCTATCCGAACCGTAAATAATGTGACCCCTCGACTAAGAGTGATCTGTAAAATATTAAATCCTATTAAAATGGATAAATTTTCAATAAAAATATAATCAAAGTCTTAGGCGCACCTTTGAAATGATACCTATGTATATTGATTTCTGCACAGAGTGCCAGTAGCAGTAATAATGGACCAGCAGGTCTGACACTGGATCCTGGTGTTGGCGGTCGACGGCAGCCATCCCAGCAATCATTCCACTCATCAAAGAGTAATCATTCCCATCATTCACGACACCAGCCGCCGCCGACGACAGCAGCGACGTCGACGCCGCGAACAACCTATCAAATTCCGGAGGTGGCAGCCCGATGTATACGTAAGCTATAAATTAAATACACATGGTTAGGAACAGAGATACTGAGTGGAGAATAAAAAATATAAAAAATTAAAATTAAACCTCAACGAGCGCGCCCTAACTCTATTTTCCAGACGTGAGATCCTCCTCCAGAAACCTGGTCTCTACTAGGAATCAACAAAGCATTACTAAAATGCTCCTATTAATCAGCACGGTATTCATATTACTGAATTTACCCAGGTAAGAAAATACATGCCGTTATTTCCATTTAAATCTTTATTCATAATAGTTCAACAATCATAATGAAGCTCTTCTAAACTATAGACTCAAATTTCAAATTGTCTACCGTACACGCTATAGGGAGAGATAGAAATAAACAAGAATTTCATCAAGCATATACGTCTTTGAAGCCATTGGTGTAGAAATTCATTATAGCCACACGAGCTGATCAAACATTTCTAGAAAACTTTGAAATTTTCGTTATATATTTAAAAGGGGACGCGAGTTGATCTTCGACGAAAGAGAAGGGCGCGATGATTCAGGATTAGAAGGGAACGCGTAGTTACAGTGTAGAAAGAAAAAAACATAACTATAAAGAGAGACGAAGAGCCACGCAACCGTAAATTCAAGGGAGCCTTTATTGCCCTTCGAAGTACATACATACACGAAGTTATAAGGCAGAAATATTTTTATCGAATGATTCTAGATAACAAAGCTTTTGCCAAGCTCAGCATTTTTTATATCGAGCTGTTGCGTTGTTATACAACACATACAATCTTAAATCTAAAGCTCTAAGCACAGTACGTAGCACAGGACCAAATCTATCTTTTGTCACAATCTAATGTTATTCAAATAACATACCCAACCGTATGTCAGTGAGGTTAGATTACGTTTACGTTACTTTTCAAAAAAATTATCAGATCTTAAATATTTACGCACCTAGGCTGACGTGCTGGTGTCGATGATTTTCTTGTTCTTCTTTTCAGCTATGTCATTCGACTCTGCGTATTCTTCTTTACTCTTGCGAAGAAGGACACGCCTGCTCTGCTGTGGTGTCTACAACAATTCTTCATGCTTCTTTACTACACCAATTTCAGCATCAATTTCCTGCTTTACGCAATGTGCGGCATCACTTTTCGACGCTGTCTCGAGCAACTACTGCGCAAAGTATTGAAGAGTCTGACGAGGTACCATTGCAATCCGCAACGGTACATATAGCTAGCGTTTCGTTACACGCGCTCCTTGAGAAGTCGTACGGAAACTGTTATAATGGTAACCGTAAGAGAGCCAGTTAATCCATAATAAATTGGTTGAATTATTAAATAAAACTCACAAAGCTTAATATTAAGGACCGAAGACTTTGTAACGTAAAGAATGACATTTTTACCGGCATGCAACTGACTAGAAGCTTTCGCGCATGCGCGTGGGTCGGTGCGTCGTGACGTCGTCAGTTCAAAGATTCAAGGGACTCTTACATTGTCAAACAAAGAATTGTCCAACCGATTAATTATTGTTAATTGATTGCAATTATGTACAATTGAAATTCGACTGTCAGATAGAAGGAATATATGTATATAATATTTAAATATGAATTGTGAAATCGTACGAATAACTCGCTGCAGGGTTATTCATCGTAGAATGCAACTGGAAATATTTTAACCTCGAAATTCACAGTTATAATTGCAATGAATAATCTTGTACATTTGTCACTACTTCTTGACTTTACTATTCTTCTATGTTTTTACGTATAATTGAGAAACATTGTTTAAAGTAAAAATATTAAACGTACTTGGATCTTTCAGGTGGAAAGTAAACCGAAACTTCTAAAAAGATAAGAATGACATGCGAAATGTACGTATATGAACCAATAATATTTGGTCAACCGTCAATTTTGCCAACTCGACACACCAAATACGAGCATTATGTTAAGGTTAGAAAGGATTCTTCCATAAAATGATAAAAGTGTGTTAAGTACGGACAAAATGGTTCGGCAGGATACCCAATATTAGATCAATATCACGGACAGTGCCATACTGAGACGCTTGGTAAGGCGTCGATTCCGTCGCGACGTTTCGTATAAGAAAAAAAAAAAGGATCGTCCATTTCCATAGGGTTGATATGCTAATATTCCAATAGATAAAAAGTTATGGAGGGGTTCTGGAGGACAGCCATAGGTATGACAAAGAAAAATGAAAAAACTAGTTCGGCAGGCTACACCTGCGAATAATAAAATGACTTATCGACGGATGAGGATTTTTCAAAATTTGCATTTTACTAAACCGTCGGTACCTAAATGAATTTTTTATCTATCACAAAAAATAACGTCAGTCCATTCTCTTCGAGAATACTTTTTGATAATTTTCTTTCTCTTTGACATTTCTCATATACATAATTCTTTTTATTACCATACTGTTATACCCGTCTTACGTGTAAAGTGCCAGAGGTTTAAAAAATTTTGAAAAATTTTAAACCCATTACATTCCTGCTTTAACGGTCTGGTTGATCATTGCACTCGTATCTGTATTCAAATATACCATTGAGTAATCTAGTCGCATAATTTTGTTTATTCAGAACCAAATTTTATTTTACCTCCCTTCACGCGTGACCTTGATCTTAAAATTTTATCGAGAACATTAAATATTGCACAAGTTGACGGCCAAAAAAAGAAAATTTTTATGTTTGATATTCTTCTTTTCCTTAGACTTTTTTTTTTCCCTACTTAAAAACGTTGACATTGGTTTTTATAGTTGTTTCGTTAAATCTCTCTATGACGATTAAAGTATCAAATGTTCAATGATTTTATCAAAGCTCGAAAAGCTGAACGAAAGATTAGACAATCGCAGGAGGTGAGTCAAAAAGTACTGTAAATGGGATGAAGTTTCGAGAGGCGAAAGGTGAGCTGGAGAAATGTGTGAAAAGTTACAAAATAAACAGTAAACCGTCGCCTTCGTCTCCCCTATTGTGAGACCCTTATCAAGGATTTAAAAGGATAAAATTATAATGGATTTCGTAAGGACGGAGTCGGGAAAGTGAAAGTTCAGCAAAAAAATCAACATCGCAATCGCGATTAAAAAAAAAGTTTTCCGGTTCACTGCAATGGAAACGTAATAAACGGCATGAATAATTCGCAGTAAGGTTAAAACCTAATAAAACTTTTACAGAACGTGAAAGAATCGAAGAAAACAAGAAAACATTTTTCTGACGTGACTCAAAACAGTAATCACTCATGCTAATTAATGATGAATATTTTAATAAGGAAAAGTGGGGTCTGAATTAACGAATTCTCGATTAAATAAACTTATATTGCTTTTTTTGTTTTTCATTAAATTGAAAATTCAATCACGTTCACAAAGGGTTATTTTGGAGAAAAAAAAAGAGAATATCACATGAATTGTCCATATTGCCCAACAACGAAAAATCCCATGTAAATTTATTCGCCATCGTAGATGCCTGTCCTTACACATTTTCCAAGAATCTAATATCGTATCACGGAAACTATGGCGACTAAGGAAAGAATGACCCAAAATAAAAAAGAGCCACATTGAACTTTCTGATTTTCAAAGAAGGAAATAACTTTGGCCAAAGAATCATTTGGTTTTATATTTAAAACTTGGTTTCAACGTAAAGTCGTCGCAAGCAGATTGAAAAACAATTGTTGTTTTTCCAGAAATAAAAGTTGTCAAAATTCCTACGTGAAAGGAGCCTTGCCCTAAATGTACTGTAAATATAAAAAAGTATTATCGCGTACGAAAGAAAAAAGAAAAAGGAGAAAAAAAAGAAAAAGAAAAAAAGATATCACCCTTGTAAATCTGTAAATATCAATAAAAAAAAAAAAAAAGAAAAACAAAAGTGTACAAAGATTGCGAACCGGAAGTGACGCTAAGAAGCCAATGAGACTTTCATAAGAAATCCAATGATGATAAGAAAATTAATTAGTCTTAGATATTAGTTTAATTAAGATCTCGTTACGCAGCAGGAAGACCCGCCTAACTTTAATCTAACATAACCTAAACTGACGTCGTAAATGTACGTAACCTAAGTCGAATATGAGGTCTATGTTAATTATAGATTTAATGAAAATAACACACTAGTTCATTTCCGACCAATGAAATGTAAATGAATGTCTGAATGAACCCTGCAATTAATTTTCATTTAGTTATACATAACAGGAAAATGCTGCATTTACATGTGTACCTATACCGCAGTAAACTTAACGAAATCAATTTAATTAACCAAACGCGTTATATCTGATAACAACTGATATCTCTAATGAGAGTCGATTTTAATTAAGCGTCATTGTTGCCATAGGGTATCCTTACGTCATACGCTTAGACGAAATTCTGCCGTTCAATGGGGTTAACTTTCCACTATTGATTAAAAAAAAAATTGTATCGATTCTTGAAATCGTTAATCGATACGAAGAACTTTAAGTTTCTCGTAAAAAAAATTCGACATTTAACATACCCAAAGTATATATACCATATAAGTGTACGTATATATGTATATAGATATTTTTTTTTCTTATGTTCCTCCATGTGCTCCATAATTTATTGACATCAATAAAGAGTTATATTTCGTAAGCAGTAACGCCGTATTGCGTAACTATATTGTTTCCTTTAAACCTCACAGATTTTAATTTTAAAGAAAATCATATAACGAGCCCATACCCTGTTTTCCTTGGTGGAAAAAGAAACGAGCACCTATGGTGTACGTAAAGAGAATAAAAAAAAAGATAAGGGCAACCGTTTGAAATTGTATGATTTTTTTATCGAATTTAAAGAAAAATCACGTAACCGTTTGTTATCTCATAAAATTTGCTATATTATTTCTCCGCGACGTGGATTAACGGTATACGGTTATTGAGACATTTTTTGAAAGAATTTTGAAAATGGGGAATTATCATTTTCGTACAACCGTAATGAAATACCCGAGTCCTGTTTTTTGAAAATTCTTTAAATTCCTAATGGAAGTATGAATTAGCAATGTCGAAGGTACAGGCTTCAACGTAGATATTAATTTCATTTGAAATTCCTGTATGAATATGATATAAAACATTTACTTATTAAAACCCTAGAAAGTCAATTAAATCAAATTGAATATAGCGACTGAGAAGATTATGAGCATTAAGCATGAATGTCAATTGTTCGTGCGAGAAAGATCATTTTGAAAAAAAAAAAAAAATCAAAGAAACGATTTCCTCTGAAATTACAAACGTTCCAGATATCCAGTATGAATTTAAGTGAACTTGAACAAACACTGTGAGAATATTTAAATTTCTACATAAACGTATGTTTACATTTCCATATGTGAGCAGTAATGGTTTGTTTTTAGAATATCGAAATATCACGTTTCTCATAACGTAACCCTGTAGAAACATACGAGGATTGATATTTCGTATGTTGAATCAAAGGTAAATACTTCCGATTTCCTCGAAGAATTTCATCGTCCAATTCTGCTGACTCTGAATGTCGGCAATGCCAAAGAAAGTTATTTCTCCTTTGGAGCTGTAGTCTCCGGTTGTGGGATGACTTGTGTTCAAGTAATATTACACGAGACACAAGGGACGACGGTTTCCATAAATTTGACGAAATAGGAAAATATAGAACTCGAAGGAATAAGGAAATGTATCTGTCCTATGTTAGTAGCAGTAGTAGGACTTGTATACGTATAGTCATATGTAATATTACCCTTGTCTTCCCTGATCCTGTGGGTCCCACCAGCATTAAGCCATGACGTACCACGGTGGTTTCATACAGCTGGATTACTTTGCTCACGTATTCTGAAAATAAGAAAAATTGATTGTATTACAATGACAAGAAATACTCTGTACTTGCCAATCGATATTGATTTCCTTTTTTTTTTCCTACTGACAGAAAATAAAACATTTTTCAATTGCATTCTATGATCGAACGTTTATTACCCAGAGAGATAGGGAAATAGAATTGTCGAATTGTTTGTAGAATAGAAAAATAGATTTTTTTCCTTTTTTACATATGTTGTAGTACCCGAAAAACCAAGCGACACGTGTTTCTTTCTTATCGGTCCAAACTGAATTTTTTGGGGAAAAACCGCTCCCGAAAATTGGGATACTAAACACATTTAATTATTTCACATATAATAGCGGTATCTTTCACAATGAAACCAATTGAAAAAATTTCCTCGCAGTGAGAGATCAAAAATGTGATTATATCAAATTTGTCGAATTATTTTTAGGGGGGTAAATTACCCCAAGATTGTTTTTCATCATATAAAAAATTGCCAAACAAGAGTAAATTTGAGCCAAAATATTTGAAAAAAATATATGTTGCTCGCGATAATTAAATAAAGTTTACGTGTTTTTGCATTTTTGAGGAAAGTTATTTTTTAGTCTGATCATGCTGGCTGGTCTTATAAATTTATTTGTTATAATAATTCCTTGATAATTCATATCTTCCTAATGTAACGCATACTTCTGATAATGTAAATTTATGTCCTATAAGTTCCTTTAATCTACGTAAACATACCAACAGTAAAATGCACTTATGGCGGTTTTTTATAATAAAAAATAATTTTGGGGCGGTTCACCCCAACAAATTATTTGACAAATTTGAGAAAATCTAATTTTTGATCTCTCATTGTGAGGAAATTTTTCTAGTCGGTTTCGTTCGCAAAAACTATTTTATTTACGAGATACATAATAAAATGTACTTAGGGGTGGTTACCTCCTGAAAAATAATTTTTGTCAAAAATGCAAAAACACGTAAACTTTATTTAATTATCGCAAGCAACATATATTTTTTCAAATTTTTGGGCTCAGATTTGTTCCTGTTTGGCAATTTTTTATATAATGAAAAACAATCTTGAGGTAGTTTACCCCCCTAAAAATAATTCGACCAATTTGAGAAAATCACATTTTTGATCTCTCATTGTGCGGAAATTTTTCCAATTGGTTTCATTGTGAAAGATACCGCTATTATATGTGAAATAATTAAATGTGTTTAGTATCCCAATTTTCGGGGGCGGTTTTCACCCCCAAAAATTCAGTTTGGGCCGATAAGAAGAAACACGTGTCGCTTAGTTTTTCGAGTACTAAAACATATGTGAAAACGAAAAAAATCGGAGGCGGACACCTACCGAGGTTTCCTTGTTAGATAAATTCAAATTAGTAAACTTTTATGAAATCTGATTTAATCACAAGTAATTGTTACCACGTATCGTAATATAATACAATGTAAACTCTTGACTGATTGTGAGTTCCAAGGTAGCTGATATCAAATGAAACGTGATTCGTCTGATGAATGGAATAAAAAAGTTTGTAAAAATAATTGAAAGTATTGAAATACGAGATGGAGAGAGAGAGAGAGAGAAGACAGTGTGTGTGTTTAATGATTCCTAATCTGTCGAAGGAAAAGGCTAGGAAGGGAGACCAATATTAGAGAGTGAGAAGCCTAATCAATCGAAAATCCCTAGAAGCATGAAATAAGGGTGGCTACAGGAATTTTTAGACCACCCAGCAAGCCAAGGATCGTGCTTGAGAAATTCAAGGAAGATGGAAGCCACGAGAGTGTCCTCAATTTCACAGAACCTTTTAAAGGTCTCTGCGGCCGTCATCGTCCCCACTCGAGGCTGGAACGTGTGGCGGCCATATTATCAGGAGGGTAACATCAATCACCAAACTGACCTCGTTGTTCCTCCGACGTACGATAGCAAGATGATTGCTTTTTGACCGACAGGCGCGGGTTAAAAATATCCCAGAACCAACTGAGCAGCCCTTTAATGTCCTATTCCTAAGAGCCACCTGGCTACTCGTCCATCGTTCACTGAATATTCGATCGTCCTGCGGAATATAGAAAATGTTATTTAAGTGAAAGTAAAGTAAAAATAAATAAAGTGAGATACAAGGAAATATGCAAAGCAAGAAACGTAACCGACAGAGGGTGCTTTTTGTAATGATGCGCAATACGGCTGACTCGAGTGGTTTCGTACTACATTACTACCAACCCTTACTAATATAGAGGGGTTCTATATTGCTTGGAGGGTTCTGCTACTTGTTCAGCCGTGACTTTCTAATTTTCTTCGTTCAACGAAGGAAGTTATTCGACCCTTAGAAAAGAATGAAATTTCTCTTGGAGCACTGTGCTCCGAGTTAGACTCTTTATAATCTACCCTAAACACATTTCCCATGTACATATTATATATATTTTTTTAATTTAATCAAGTGGTACGATTGAATACTGATCCTAAAAAAGAAAAGAAGATTCTTCTCGTGCCTTCAAGCATAAACTGTCCCTAATATTCTTCCCTGTTCTCTCGCCTGTTCCAAGGCTACCTTTATCCAAGGCTCGAGGAGACGAAGGTTCGATTTTTTTTGGTAGACAATTGATATTCACACAGCATCTCCTTATCGCTATTCTTGTCAATTGCCGCTCTAGGGTGAAGAGGTGTCCAGGGAGTGCGTCGGAGTCACAGTGATCAGACAGGCGCGAGTACAAGACAGATTGGCAGGAAATTTAAACCAAAACACGAAACGTGTCCCACGAGATTGTGTGACTCCATGAATCTTATAAGACGCTAAAAAATGCTAAGATTTTATCAAGGAAGTACATTTACAGGAGGAGAAATAAAAAGCAGATTAAGAATAAATTTTAAGAAAATTTTCCATCCCATTCGTACGTGTCTTGTCGAGACTCTAATTTTTTAGAATTTCGAACAGGCCTAAGTCACCCTCTTCGCAAGGGAGCCTCCGCGCTTTTTCATTGTATTATTTAAACTTCGGTATAATTTCAAAGCGGCTCAAGACCCAGGAAGCGGCGGTAATATCAATAATTTCAGAATACATGCTCGTCAGACACAGTGTACGTCAAGACACTCATATGCTTGAGTGTACCGTGCAAAAGAAATCCTACTGAATTAAACTGCTGCTTCCAAAAGACTTTTGGCGGGACATCAAGATAGATAAGAATTTCAGAAAAGTCATTGCCAGTCAGAGTCTCCCTCGGATTTCCATTTTGACGTGTTTTACGCGTGGATGAGAGATTGGTCTGTAGACGGAATTGTTGAGGTTTTATGGTGACTGAAGAAAAAAGAAATCCCTGGAGGTCTCTGTGAAAGAGACTAAATTTGGACGTATTCACTGTGGTAATTTGGAATTGTACAAAGTAATTTTTCATTGATTCTTTGGCGAGGTGGTTAACCACCGTCTCGCGTGTTCATTTTTAGCGCATTTATGTAAACAGGAAAGACTGATGTTTGTATGGCAATGGGAAAATGTCTTTTTTACCTAAATACGCTAAAAGTAGGGCTTACGACAATCCATTGAAAGGAAGTAAATTGGTTGGACGAAATAACATAGGTCCTCGACGGCTTTCGGCTTCGTCGTTGGTGAAGAGACAGTTGCGTATCGTTGGAAAATAAAAATAAATATAATAAAATAAACTGCGTGGATAAATAATTCAATTTTTTTTTGGTTATGCACGTACCAAGAGAGAAGAAGAGAAGAAAAGGAGGACCGAAATTGGCCAATACGAAGTTTCCGTTATGTTTGTCATAAAGAAATGTTGCTTACGAAATATTCATCGATGGAAGAAAATAATAATGAAAATCTAATTTGAAATTACATTTCTCATTTGCTAAGTGGAAATTGGAAATTTTTTACTTTTAAATTCACTTATAAGGTGATCAATGTGCGTGATCAAAAAATTGATAACGTTAAGATCCACTTTAAGATTGGCAAACGACACATTTTTTTAGAGGGTGAATAGCAAATAGCGACATACGTATACTGCATTTTGGATTAATAAATTGAGTCAATTTTTTGTTGAGGATAAGGATCAGTTTTATCAAGGGTAAAGGAAGCTGCTCACCGTCTACGTCCTGGAGACCCATTTTCTTGATGGATCTTCTGATTCCTGCATCCAGAATACCATAGTCTACGTTTTCCTCCACCAGCTTAGGAAAAAGGTCGGATACGATGCCTAAAGTGTTCAAGAGAAAAGAAAAAAGAGAAAATGGGGTTTAAATTAATCGATCAGAATTTGCATATAAAATTCCGTAAAATCTCAAGTCCCCAACGTCAATTCTTTTATAACAGTTTGGAGCTTTAATCGAGCAGAAGCAAGGACCCTCCTTTTACACTTCTCTTGTGCCGTGACGAGAGATAAACTTCTATTGGCCAAAATGGCGCAGGAAAATGAACTCCCACGAAACGTTGAAACATTTACGTAAACCCTTAGGGTGCCGAATGCCGTCATACAAGGATCCCCAGAGCCAGTAAAATTTATTTAGAAAATTGACCCCTCTTTTCAGTCATTCCGACGTTGCCGGAAGAAATGAATTTATTAAACTCATTAAGTAACAAATTACTCGAATTGGGTTGTGGATATTCCCATTACAAGTACTCAGGATACGACAAACCGCGGAAAATTATTGGACCGACGTGTTTCTCTCGTGACATTCGAATAAAATAATAATAATAATCATTCAGAAAATACCATACACAGAAAATATATATATAATGTGTACGCGTATCTACAGAGCCAACAAAATATATTGAGGATATCAGGATATTGAGATTTGAAAAACTTGATGTATATATTACTGTAATAAAATACACCCTATATATCAGCCCTGCTACAGGAAGTAACTTTTCTTTTTTTCTCTCTCTCTCTTTTTCCCGATAACGTCATCCCTAAATCTTATTGATTTAACCCTAACACCCGTGAAATCTCATAACAATAGATAAACATGTTACGCACGTGATACGCGATATCTTACCGTTAAACAACTTAAGATCATCCTTCAGGAATTTTGGTACGTTAACGTCCCTCAGTGCCCTCAAACAAATTTGTTGTTCCTCCATATTTCTTTGCTCCCTCTTAAGATTCCCAGCAACGGCAATAACAGTCTTTACGGCTCTCATGCCAAAGTCATAATGATCCTTTAGGACATTTAAATGGTTATACGCAATCAAACGATTTTTATACATATACACGCATTCACCTGACTGCTCAATTGTTCGGAGCTTAACTTGAACGTCGTAGTAATTTTGCCAGCAAGATTTTTAGCGTCGCTAAATCCATAAGAGAACAATGATATCTCAGCGATAAGAGTGTAATTAGGCACCATCATAGCCACCGGACGGAATAACGCTTTCAGGTTATCAGGAAGTTCCGTACGTCCTGCGTATCCTGGATTCATCGTGATGAATACGGCGCAAGACGGCCTCAAACTAAGTTCTATGCCCTCGAACATAAATCTAACCACGATTGAATATTCCATTAGGATAGACACTGTTGGATCTACATAAATTCTTTAATGTTTAGATGATAGGATATTTACCGTTCGGCTCGAATTTGCTGAGCTTTCTGTATGGTAAGGATCTGCTGAGCTATCACAGAGAGTACTTCGATATCGATACGATTAAATTCATCGAAGCAAGCCCAAGCACCGGCACTGATAGTAAAATAAACAGAGAAGTGAGAGCAAGCATTACCGTATTCATGTAGACTTTGAAACGTTAAACCGCAAGGGAGTAAGGTAGCTTTACTTTGAAATTAAAAAAGAATAAATATCATCTCTGCCTCTACCTTGCTAATCCTTTGAAAAATTTCCCCATCGACATAAAGTCCAATTGATCGGAACAGTTGAAAACGACGCATTGTATAGCCAATGCCTTAGCCAAGTCCTTTGTTGTCTCCGTTTTACCAGTCCCAGCTGGGCCGGCTGGTGCACCGCCGAATTTCAAATGCAGGGCGCCAGTTAACGTTAAGTAGCATCGATCCGTTAATGGAGTGATAACTAATCTACCATTGTTGCCGAGATACTCGTATCTGTATTAACATTGATAACACGATAAGGGATAAATGGTAGACCGACGGTAATAAAATAAGTAGTTATATTCTAGAACGATGTAAATTTATACCCGTAAGGGAACTCTGCGTTAACGGCCCTGATTTTCAACTCAGTGCCATCTACCCAATAGTATCTCAACTGCGATATCCAATCGAAGTCGTTAACGTTTACCACACGTTCTTGTACGAGTTTGTGGAGTACGTCCCTGGCGTGAACTTCGATAGTGATAACCGCCTCTAACATCATCCTTTGAATTTCCGTCTGCTGCCCTCGTACCAGATCGCGCAAATCATCCAGCTATAAGGAGTCAACAATGTATAGTTATGAAAATTTATAAATTCTAGATAACCGAAAATTATCTGAAAGGCTTATTTAACGTGCATGAGAAAGCATCAGCTTGTAATAGTTCCTCAAGGTATTGTTAGCGATGCCATCTTCGACATGAGCAGTCCAGTAGGTCTGCCCGGCACATATAACGACCTGACCTGGCCACATGTAAACCCAGCTTTTCCTTGGCGTTTTCTCGACAACGTCCAGAGCCCTGCCAATAATTTTTCTCAAAGTATTCCTCATGCTTTCTTCAACCAGACCCAACCAATTCTCGACATTGCCTTCAGGATATATTGATGGCGACAAGACGACCTCCTCGTACTCGGCGGAGTACATCCTTGTAATCCTTAGATCTTGCTCGAATCTTAATTCTTTCATATTTTCAAAGCATTTCTTAAGGTGCGGCTGTACCGCTCGGACGTTTTTAGTCTGCGCCAAGATCTCCAGGAGTTCGTCGTCGCTCAGGAAAAAGAATCTAGGAAACACCATCCTCTTGGTCTCGAGGTAATCCGCCAGACCTTTTTGCACTACTTCCAACAAAGATAAACACTCCTTTAGACTCTCGAATAGTGTCCTGTCCGGACATATTTCAATGATCTATATGTAAATGGGAGAGGAGGGTTGATAAGAGGTTGAATAAAAAATTGTAACTGGCGAACGGGCAATGTGCTTTTCTATTAAAAGGTAAACCCACGTATGGACACTCGTAAGCATTATTCATAATGCGGCGCCAATTCCTTTCCATGGTATTGTATTTCTTTGCTTCGACGGGAAGCTGCCTGCTAATGTCTTCCGAGGCGAATATTGGTTCCAGATACAGCCAAGCTCTGGGTAATATTAAGATTAAGTATGCAAGTAAGAGCTGCCTGTCGTCACTAGGCTGAATCAATATACTTTTGTACTTCTATCCAGATTCCTATAATTTCTTGGGTTAATTTTAGTTTTCCTTCCCACTCGCTGATCCTATCTTCAAACGAAGCCCTAAATGGACTGAAACTAATTTGCTGTGTATTGAGGATATGATCGTCCAGCATCATAGTAATTTCATCAGGAATCTTCATAATGTATGTACCTAAATGCATTGTACAAAATAAATTCATATTGATTTCTAATTGGGATAAAAAGGATTTCGAAGGACGCTACGATAATGAAGTTATAACGCGCCTGTATTTTTATGAGGTATAATCTCCATTTTAATAGTGGACCATTCGGCTATCATTTTATTCAATGATTCCTCTATTGCGTATTCCTTGGCAGCACCTTCTGCCACCTCCTGAACTTTGTCAGTATAATTCATTATACCCAGAAGGAGTAAATTTTTAAATGTTAATGTCGGCGTCAGTGTCATCTGGATGCCGGTGAGGGCACTAAGTTCTTGAAAGTGTCTTGGCTTCATTCCAGGATTTCTAAAGGACTGCATCATCCCGACAAAGGGTTTGAAAGTTTCAATTTGATCTCTTATTTGAACGGCGATATCGGCAACCTCTTTCAGAACAAATTAACTAATCAATTATACAGTGGTTATACTGGGTACAATAATTTTTATTATATTCAAAGGTCGATGGGTACTTGGCTGATCCTGAAAGATCTTCACGGATCTTGTCATTGTCTTGTACATGTCATTTACCATACCGTCAATTACATTTCCGTCGATATTAATCAAAGGATTGTCCATCCAAATGTCGTACCATTTTAGCCAATCTGTAATTGTGATATAAATAGAACTCGAATGATTGCACTGAAAATTGAACGAGTATTGCTTATTAATTTTTCAAAAAGTACCAGACGCGGTAATCCAGAGGCTTTTATACGGTTCGAAATCTCTTATAAGTTTTGCAAGTTCCTCAAATGGCACAACTTCTACGCCAAAGAGTTTTTGCCTCTCGTTTAACAAAATTCCTTGTTCCTCACACTCCTTCATCGCCTTCCACATTCTTTTGACATCTATGGCCGTCTCGTGTGTTTTATTTATATCCATTTGCAGAGCAACATTAGTTAAATTTCCTACAAGACTTTCTATACGTTCTGTCAAATTGGTTTCATCCAATAGCTGAATTTTATAAAACTTGTTTTGCTCCTCAGCAAGATACACAATGGTTTCCTCGACCTATGAACGATGGCGGGTAATACCAGAAATCCGATAAGTAAACAAATTAGAGATTTACTTGTATCTGAATTCCTAAGGGATATCCTATGGCCTCCCACTTGGCCTGAAAATCCGCATCGGACAAGTTCCACCGGAAGAAATCCAAAATATCAAAATCTATTTTGAGCTTCTGTACGCTATCATCGAGATTCTTAACAGTGAGCGGAATAGTCTCCATCCATTCCCTTAATTCAAAAATATCTTCCACGTTCTTCGGTGCCTCCTTTAATCTCCTACGAATACCGCGATATTCCTCAAGAATTTCTTCGGTCTGAACTCGCAGTCTCTCCGCAAACATAATCAATAGCGTAGTAGCAATATTCATTCTTTTATTAACTAAAAAAGTCTTCAGGAGTTCAACGTTCACGTTGTACGGTCCTATCCATATAAAATTCGGCAATGTCAGCTCCATGCTGTGATGCAGTCGCATGTGCATTGATATTTCCTCCTTCACCTCTGTAGCCGTACGATTTTCCTTCATGAAACTTCTGTAATAAGATTAATGAAGTTCGAACAAAGTTCATCAATGTCTACGCGTTATCAATTAAATCGTCACTTACTCGCCGTACGAAGGCACGTCTAACGAGTACAGACTAAGAAACGCGTTATACTCTTTACAATAAGCGTAAAGTGGAATCAAGGATTTACGATAAGCCACTTGCAAACGCTCCCTCGCATTACATACTACCTCCTCCATCAGTCCTACCGAGCTGAGAAAAAGATCTTGAGGAAACTTCAACCCTGTCAGCAAAAAGGGATGAACCTGTCGGATCTGATGGCAGAGTGTGAGCGCATTGTCAAAGAGAGAGACGATGACTTTCTGAAAGGAATCAGATTCATAAAAATATCAATCTTTTTCCAAAACAAGGAACACGGAATGGAATGCGAATTCATCACGTTCCGATAATAAAATTTGCCTCGCCTCGAATAACAATGGATCTGTTGAATAGTAAGCTGAATTCATATTCATCATCAGCTGAATATTGAACACTGGATTAGCAGCAGGTCTGAACTGCGTATCCATGAGGTTACTGCCCCACAAAAAGTCATCGTTAACGTTCAATGTACATAATGCTGGCGTCTCCAGCATATGAAGGTAAAGAGACATGGAACGTTCTACAAGATTTCTAAGTGCATTCTGAAAGGAGAGTCAAGTATACGTTTCTTATAAAATCCACATGACCACCCATTGAATACCAAATTGAGCAAACCTGCATTCTCAACATAGTCAAGTTCATGAATCTCTTTAGCTTCATTACATCGTAAACTTGATGATCCTTTTGCTCCAGATTGAACCAGCCTTTCCCGATATCCCTGAGATACATCCTGATCGACTGCGTCATCTTTTCCAGCCAACGTTCCCTCAAGTATTTGAATGTCGTGACTGTCGTCTGAGTTTGTTGGGCCTCGAAATCATCAAGAGTCCACGACTTCCCGTAGTTTAATGAAAAGAGACTCATGTCGCTGACATCAATGCATTCAGCAACGATACAGCACATAGCCTCGTGCACTTCGCGATACACGTAGAGCGTCATCCAGTGAAAGAGACTCTTGCGTTTCTACATAATGCATCGAACGTCTTACACAATGAACAATACAATGTAAAATTCCAATGATATTACTGAAAAGTCATTCATTCCAGTATCGATCTTTCCATTGATCGGTACCAGAGTCTCCTCGCTCGGTGGTGCCCATTTAATGAATTGAAATACATCCGGATAAGTTTCGATAAGCTGTCGGCATCTTAAATCGCACATCGTACGCTGATAGTCGATACTGATTTCGTGAAAAATCTGAAAAAAATTATTGTTCCCTTAAAATATTAAAGACTCTCACAAGAATCCAAGATAAGATACGTATTAACGACTCACGGTCTCAACTTTCTTTGGATCGAATTTCAATTTCCCATTTTGCAATACTAATGACATAATATTATCTTTATCCTGACTGATAGTAGGCATTTCGTCGAGCTGCATGCAATCTAGATAAAAATTGTATCTGATACAGGCTTCAGCCGTATTACGATCCTTGAGTGCAGCAACGATTCTCTTGCTGAACAATCGTGGATCTTCGGCATAAAACCGAATATATATTCTTGGCAGTGTATACGATCTGTGAGAACCGTCCAATATGTATACTTTCCATAATTTTGTATCGTCATCGTAACCCATTACGGCAGCATTATGCCAGCCGTACAAATGATCCATAGGATTGTCATTGACATTTAATCGTATCTCTTCTCGATTCTCAACAAATACTGCAGCAGGCAGTGGCTGCCTAAAGCCATCGATGGTGCCAAGAGTAAGCCAGTCGTTTACGGTTCTACGGGAAATATTTTATGTGCCATGGATGAGCAATTATCAATAAGCGAAATCATCGAAGATTCTAACCTGCAATCGTATTCCATGTCGTCGAATATTTCCAGTGGCAAATAATTCATCGTTGACCGAAGACCATAAAATTCATTGCTCGGACACAGTGGGCGGACAACGTGATAAGGTAATAAATAACGTGACAAAACTCCTTCGCTCTCTAGTGCGTCCTCGACCTTTAGCAGTCTATAAATCCTTCGTCTTCTCTCCATTTCCACGTTCCGCGGAATGTGCTTGGGCTCAACGTACATTTCCATTTGAACTTTCGGCGCGAAAGCCTCGGCCGGAAAGCACTGCACGAAAGGAACAAACTTTTTCTATTATTCCGATTAGTAATAGGAAATTTGAATAGGACTTACGATCGATCGATCTTCTGGAAAGGATATCCAACGTTCTGCGGCACCCAGGAAACGTGTTTGTGGTCCAGATCCTAGATTCTTTACAATGGCGGTGTGATGCTCGGTCATTACTTGCCAAGATAATTTTGTTCTTCTTGGTGCAGCTGCGAGAATTGTAAGCTTTGGTCTCACGGGATATTCATTCGTGCCTGCGTATTCATTAATATTAATATTAAACAGTATCTGGCTTAATAGGGTGAGATAATTGCGGAGTCTCGTAAAGATTCTTGCCTGTGATAACTTCTGAATAATAGCCTCTTTTACGAATTGAAGAATTTGTGCCTCCTTTTGGATCGATTATTCCATCCATGATGCTCACTGCGTTTAGAAGATTCAAATACTCGTTAAAAAATCTTTCGTTAGTTCGTAATAAGACGTTTCTTCGTGAATTGCTCACAAATTGAAATTCGGCAACGTGTCTAAATCGTACTTTCATACGGAATGAAGTTTTCCCACTCGTTCAGTTGTTTCATTCAAGTCTTTATCGTCCAACGATGATAACCAATTGTTAAATGGTGTACGGATAAAGAACTTTGTTGCAAAAAATTTGTATAGACCGAAACTTATTGTCTACACTCTGAGCATGAAGCCAGACTGCAAGAGTCCGTATGACAACGGACGCTCGTTTGTACCGACGTGGTTTAAATCTGATTCAATTTTTTTTGTTAGTGTAACGTAGTTTCTTAACGAGACACCGATAAAGAAAATCCGAGAGGTAACCTACGTCACCTTCGGCCGTTGCATTTGCGTTTCACGCGGGCAACAGAAAATTATTTTTTCACCGGAAACTGATGAACCGGTATTACCTCGGAGTTGAGGTGGAACAGTCTCAACTCCGCCAAAACGAGAGTTCTGACGGAACCTATCAGAGAAGACGACAGCTTAACGGATCTGTCGATTTTTAAGGACGTATAAAATCGAGAAACGCAACCGTAGGTGCTGATCTTCGGGGTCGCGTAAAATCAGCAAACACAACCGGATGCACGAACGGAAGCGAACGGTTACGAAAACCCATGGCCGCTCAGGCTTCTAGGATAAGGTAGAGAGGGTCAGGAGTAGACGTCAAGTAAATAATGCTGGAAACAGAGAGCAATTGATCGAGAACGTAACAGACCAAATCGGAGCTATAAAATCGAAATCCCTCCACCAATTAATAAATTGAGAATACTCACCGGAGCTGGTTCAGCTGATCCGTGAAGACGCCGAGAATTGCATGAAGGAGACAATCCAGTGGGCACTGCACTATAGCACAACACTGCACCTCCGCAGAAAATCGAGAGGATTTTCTTGATATTGCGAGAGCTGCACAAGCGAGAACTTTCTATACCGTATAGGAAACACAGTTATAAAAACTGTCAAAAGATAGCACGGGAGTGCGAGACAACTCGAGGCACGCCGATCGGTGTCCCAAGACAGACTGCTTTGACAATAGTCAAATTCGGAAACTAATCATTCCGATTAGTCGAGATTCTTATAGCCAATAACTCTTATCCTTTCCCCCGGGTCGTCCGTTTAAACCAAATCGAGAGCCTTAAGGAACGAATCGGTACATAACTCTTGAAGATCCTTCACGGTCGATTCCCCAGGGTATCGGGCGACAGCTGGGTATCACATCCTTAACCCGGGTCAGGCGGTTCCTCCCCTGCCCTTAACCTATCAAAACCTCCGCCTACAGCCCTTTGCCTCTCTCCAGCGGGACGCCGATATCTCATCCGGACCTTCGTCATTCCTTGAGGACGTCTTCGTCGGGTCTTCTCCGGGTCCTGCCGGGCAGCTCGGAATGTCGAGACTGTCTCTCCACGTTAGATTCGAGCACCTCGACCTTAACTCAACAATAACAAACCTTTCGAGAGCATTGGCGTAACTGTACGAATCAACCCGAGAACGTAGCTTCTGATTAGAGTGGCGACTCGAAGGAAACCAGAAAGCTAGAACGTTATTCGAATCGGTAGCTGCAGAGATGAGTAGGGAGAAGCAACGCTACGTTTTTAGGCGATACCGGCGATACCAAAAACATGGCGCTAAATCGAAACGGCGAATCCAGGAGTAGGATTTTGTGATCATCGCCTCCGTCGATAATGAATATCCCGTCGTAGCCGAGCTGAACGTGATCATGAACGTGTAGATTGGCGGGCAGAGGTTCTCAGCCAATTACCGCTGGTTCTCAAAGCAACCCTTAGAACGAGGCCCCTCATCCGATGATGCCTAAATATTTTTCTTTGCAATCTTAAATTCGAGTGCACGGTGTAAGCTCGATAAGATTTACTCAGAAAAAAGTCAGCACCTCATGCCTGCCTGCGTTGAGGAGTGCAGCGATGCGGTGCTAGCTTCGAACATTATTTAAACAATAGTTCCAAGCGAAACTATTCTCCCAACATCGAGTACTAGAGGGAACTATCCCGCAACTGTTCGAAACACATCTGAAAACAACACTGAAAGCCAGCTCCTTATGCATACCTGCACTGAAGCGTATGGTGCGACTAATATCTTTAATAGGTATTTCACCGATGTTACGTAGCAGAACTATTATACTGTTGATTAAGACTTATCAGGAACTATAGAACTCCTCGAGAACTATTGAAAAGCTGGAACATTTTTAAGAAATTGCAGTGACAACTTCACACCCGTGTAGCACCTCAATTTTTGTAAAATGTTTCATCAATAAGCTTTTTCGATAGCTCTAGAGGAGTTCTGTAGTTCCTGAAAGGTTTTAGCAATGGTTCTGCTACGTAACTCGTTGAAATACGTATTTCTCAAAAATTGAGCTGGCACAGCACTTTCTTAAAAATGTCCCAAAAATGTTTCAATAATAGGCGTTGCCAACGCAATCTGTTGTGACCGCCAACACTATTGTGTCGTTGCTTACGGTACCCTCCAATTATAAACAACGACATGGAAATCTGCGGATGAAGTTTTGTCAGGATTTTTTATCGCGAAGCAGTGGATAACGGGACATACATGTCTAAGAGGAAGGGAGAGAAACCGATGCGAGGGAGACGATGGGTGGATGAGAGTTAGTCGTGAGATAGCGCGTGGAGGACAAAGTCTTGGCACCGTCTAGGGGTAAGTCCTCTCACCTTATTAAAGAAATAACAAAGTCGTATTAGACTATTAAGAATTACCAGTATCGAACCCAACGGGTTCCTCAAGTGGTGTCAAGTGATTTCAGAAACCGGCAAACGATCGTATAGCCTTACCTTGACGTCCGTCGAGTACCATTGTCAAATCTTTCGAGCTCTGGGGCCGTGAGTCTCAATAGCCCCGTTAAAGGGTGGGCTGGTCGGTTATGGGTCTTCGGAAGAATCCTCCGAGGGTAACGGCGTGATCTGAAATGAGCCGCGAACCGGCTCGTGATGACGCGTCCGCGTCCTTGGTACGACTGCACGTACGGAACACGGTATCGAGAGTAGCGGCGTAATTCAGACAAGTCGCTCACCGACTTGAATCATGCGACCGCGTTTGGAAGACGGCACTTCAGAAGTAGTAGAATCGAGTGTTGGAACCGAGCACGGCGTCGTGAATCTAACGTTGCATGTGGAATTTATCATAATACGATTGTCAACCAGAGATTTGTTTTCGTTTAAATAAATTGGTTCGAAACTATTGAGCGTAAACATTTTTCCTTGTACTTTCCTATAATGTTGCTGTGGTCCGGCGCTGAATCACCTGAGAGGGGTGACGTTGTGCAACCTGCGATGGCTTGGGCAGGCACAAATAGGATTCTTCAATAGTTCTCAAGGAGTTCTAAAGTTCCTGATAGGTTTTGACAATAGTTATGTTACGTAACATCGTTAAAATACAAATTTTCCAAAAATCGAGATGCTACACGGGTGTCGGCTCCAGCACCGCACTTTTTTAAAAACGCCTAAAAATGTTTCAACAATAGGCTTTTTCCATAGTTCTCGACGAGCTTTATAGTTCCCGATAGGATTTAACAATAGTTCTGCTACGTAACATCGTTAAAATACGTATTTTCCTAAAATTTATATAAAATACTCGGCGCGATGCACTGCATACATTTATTTTAGATGTATGCGCTCATAACTGCCCTTATCTCTCTTCTCCTTATCAATTATTATGGTTATCATAAATTCGCTTTGTTATTTAACATTCATATAAAATATTCGGCGCAATACACTGCACTGGAATTTAAAATCCCTTTACTTTTTGCAACTTGTAGGTGGAATGGAAATAATGGCAGAGAAAATGGAGCATAACTGTAAAGGGGCCTCGAAGCATAAGGGTGGTGGGGCAGGAGAAGAATGCTGTTACGACGGAGTAGAATAAGAAAGAGGCAGAACTCATTCGTACTCTGGGATATTCGCAGATGGCAAAAGAGTATCAACGTATCAAAGTATGTAGGTGTTCCAAGATAATTTATTCGACAAATACGATAATGATACAGTATACGAAGTACAGATGTGCATATATGGTTTGCGAAAAAATTAACAATAACAATACCATTAAATATATCACTGCAATATAATATACGTGTTGTATGTTAATATGTGCTACCACTTTGAACTTTTCTTTTTTCAAAGGACATTTTAAAAACTTAGTTTTCGAGGTTATACTAGGAGGAGAGTGATGGAGACAGGAAGAAATAGGAGATTTGAAAATTGAGTAGAATAATTTGATGACAGTAAACAGGGAAGATGTTGTTTAAGGTAAAAAGAGAAAGATTTTTCAAAAGAAAGTCAAGAAGAGAGATGGTAAGGACTGAGCTCGAGGACCAGATTATTCCTGAGGAGCTAGAAAAGGGAACACTGGAAAAAGTGGGAAAAGCAGGAAGGATAAACGAGCGAAATTAGCCCCTCCTCGTCCATTTCCGTGGGGTCCTACCTCTTCACAAGGGAGCTACGACCCCTCCGAGGTCCCAGAAGGGACCATGTTTTCTTTTTGTTGAGGAAAACCCCATGAAGGAAAGGAAGTTGGGTCGAGCGACAAGGAAAGCGGAAAAGGGGTAAGACAAGTTAAACGCGGAAGGTCTACCCCTACTCAAGATCCACCGCAACGAAAGACCACAGGCGTCGCACCCGACGGCGCCCTTGCGAGCACCGCCAGGACGTCCCGAAGGACGATATTTGACGCTACAACCTCCGTCCCTTCTCACCGAGCAAGCTCAGTAAATTAGACGTAAGGGACCACGTCCGCCGCCGGCGGCAGACCCCGTCAGCCATTGCTCACCGCGCAAAATGTCTCCGACAGAGAGTGACTTTAGACTAGCAGGTGCTCAATAGCTCCCGCACCTACCCCAAGTGAAGCCGACCCAAGAACACAAGCACAAGTAGGACTCAGAGTGAACGGACTACCCCGCAAGGACCTCCCCACCGGCACTTGGGCTCTACCCACGCGAGCGCTCGAGGGTCAACGATACGTTGGAGCGTTTTTAGCAAAGTGACCAAATTATATTAAATACGCAAGAACTAGACACTTTGATTAGATTCACTATACGAAAGACCATGGCGGTAGCGTATCCTAAGGGGGCTCAAGGCCCCCGTCGGGAGACCCACGAGGTCCTGTTGCGGCAACAACTTGGACCCGACCCACTGAGCAAGCTCAGCGGATTAGGCGAAAGGGCAACCCCCGACAACATGGTCTATACGTCTAGCTGTTCTAACAAGATGACTACTCTCATACGACTACTCGAATGAATATACGCGATCCGACCAAAGGAATGGAACAGGCAAGACAAATCCAATGGAAAGTGAGAGGGAACAGAGTGAGACGAGAAGGCATAAAGGAAGATAGAAATAAAGAAGTCAGAAAGTAGAAAAGTAAGGAACAGAGTTATAAAAGTAGAGAAGAAATGAGGAAAGAGATAAGTAAGAAAGTAAAGAATGAAGGATAAAGAAATAAATAGAGAAAAAGAAGAAGGTTGGAAATGGATAAGAGGGGTGCTTCCAAGAGACCAGTATAGGAGAACGGCTCGAAGAAGAATGAGTGCTCCGGGTCCGGGCACTGCCTTCAGCGCTCTCCCTTCTCCCACATCCAGCGCTCATCATACGCTTCAGTGCAGACAGGCATGAGGTGCTGGATTTTGTCATAATACATTTTATTGAGCTTATACCGTGCGCTCGAACTTAAGATTGCAAAGGAAAAATACATTTAGGCAATATCTTTCTTTTGAGCGGCCTCGTTCGAAGTGTTGCTTTGGGGACCAGCTGTGAGGGGCGGCGAACCTCTGCCCGCCGACCTATACGTTTGTGACCACGTTCAACTCGGCTACGACGGGATACGCATTATCGACAGAGACGATGATCACAAAATCCTACCTCCTGGACTCGCCGCTACGATTTAGCGCCATGTTTTTGGTATCGCTTAAAACCGTAGCGTTGTGCATCTCCCTGCTCATCTCTCTTGTGACCGTCAGCCGAAATATCATGTCACAATAGTTTTGAGAAACATAATTCAACTGTTCTATTGACCAATGAGATGCTTGTACTATTTTCAAGATAAATGGAATTTAGGTATTCAGCTGTGCCCTGTCGAGGTAACAAAGCAAAGTTTCCAAATTGAAGTTAAAATGTTTCATAATTAAGGGCTTTTTATGTGTTAATTTCGGCTCCTAAAGATAATTTTTGTGCTCATACGGTTCGGCTGGAACAGTTAAATGTGGTGTAATTTAATTTAATGTGGTGTAATTTAATTTAATGATTTCACAAAAACAGCTGATGCTCCATTCAGATGGTCGCTCAGGCTCTAAGGGGTGATATTTAGAGAAATTTTTTAGTCTTGAATTCGTCCTATGGATATTTGGAAAGAAAATAAAAAGCACATAAATATCGTGCTAATTAATCTGAAGATAGTGTCAAAATATCCGGTGTTCTGCTACCTTAATATCAAGCTAGCAAACCTACTGTCCCGTTTAATTTTTCGCCTGCCGGTAAAAGTAGTCCATTCAACGACTGATTTTCGTAAGTACATAAAATGCCCATAATTATTGAATATAATTTTCTCGAAAATCTCAATAAATCCGCCATTGTCCCATAAAGACTGTAAAACGACCGGCTTCGATTTCGCGCGATATTTAAAAATTCGGACTTTTAGCACTTCTTGTTACAAAAGCACTTAAGCACTTAATAATCACTTAACAATTTAGCCATTAGTCCCGTCGTACTAGCAGTGTTTACTAGCCTGACATTAAGCTAACAAAAGAACTGTCTCACTCGATTTCTAGCCGAACCGTATGAGTATAAAAATTATCTTTGGGGGCCGAAATTAACACATACAAAAGCACTGAAATCGCGGTGCTTAGCGAAGCAATTAATTATAAATTTATCTAATTCCGGTACTCTCTCTCCCAAGTAAATTTCTAGATAAGTACTTTAATTCACTACTACTCAATTTTAAGGCACCATTCATAGTGCCACGCGAGAGACTGTTATTTCACAGTGATAAATATTTCGTGTCTAACGACCATGGCTGCCATTGTACGAAAGCTCAGCCCAGTCTTGTCAAGAACTAAATAGCATCTCCTCTTGAAAACAGAGCAGAACATTTAATCATTTTCTCCGAGGCTACAAGATCCATCCAAATGTTGAAAGGAAGGATGAAACCCGTCGATTCGCACCAACGGCCATTAATTTCAAGCTCTCGTTCTATCAATTTTCTACCTGGATACCGGACTGACGTTTGCAATAAGTGATGTCCTTCTACCAATACAGTCCTATTCGAAATCCAAATCTTGTTATCCTTTCAGTATTGAAACACGTTAAAAGCAGAGATAGAGTATATTTTCAAATTTCATTGACCCAGAAAGCGTTAATCAATCAATCAATGAATTTTCATTGACAATTATGACATATTCTTGGCTTAGAGTGCGGTTACTTTTTTTTTAATAAAAGAACAATAATTTACAGTACTCGCAGTCTTTTGATTTAGTATTTAATTATTTATTTGCATCTAACAGAAGGCTAGTTTATCTTTTCCCGTAAAATGTACATGTACAAGATTGTTCAGTGTTGCCAATAATTCCGGGTTTAATATTACTGGCACAAAATTATTCAACTAGTTTATTAGTCAGAGAACAACGTATGTGGGACATAATGATTACTGATTTCAATGATATTCCATGTTTGAATAAATTTGGGAAAAGATAAATGCAAATTTTTCAAAATTAACGTCATGACGAATTCATGAAATTGTTAGGGCGAATCCTAAGTATGGCTAATGTTATAGGAATCAAACGTTACTGATTAATTTTCATGCCTTATGAATGTTTCAGAAAACAATTAAACTAAGGACTCTTCTTTCATTTTACTTGTCGTTCTCGTACAATTTTGGGTCTTTTCGCTTCATACGTTTATACTCCGCCGGCGCCCACGTGCAAACAAATGCAGACAACAGGAAGCCTGTAAAGAAATATGATTGATTACTTATTCAATAACGGAGATAATTTACAAGCCTGGGAAAAATATTTTTAAAATATTTAAACCCAAGGAGTACACGTGTATGTACATATATATTACCTGGAGCCATACGTGGTGCCACGTAGAGGGCTCTTCGAAACAGATTTGGTACATCGACCGAAAAGTAATTCTTCCAGATCTTTTGTTCGTATGGCGACAGATTATAGTAAGCGATTCTTCTAATGCGAATAGGAAGATGACCGAAATCTAAACCCATTTTTTAATCAAGTTTTATTGACGTAATTAAAGTCTGATAGTCGAGACGAAAGATCGCAGTTATTAAACTTATGTTGTCAAGTTCTGAACGTTTCTAGAAGAATAAATACTTTTTATTTTAAACATTAGACAGTCTACGTCATACGTGTAAGCGGATCGAGTGTAACAATTACGCCTTGCATAACTTTCCGTGAATTATCAGCAGCTGTATACGGTTATCAATATTTCAAATAATTACACCAGATGGCGGCGTTGAGCAACTGTTTTAGCTACAGAGAATTTCAAGCAGCGGGAATAAAATTTTAGTAGATGAAGGAATAACGTTATTTTGAAATTGTACATTGAGTTACATCATTGCTTAAATATATTTAAATTAGCTATTCGTATTGAATAAAAGCCTAAGTTTCTGCTATTTACTGCTGTTTTTATTTATTGTATGCACAATATTTAATTCATTACCCTAGAACATTAGACAGTTTCATAATCTATTGGCATGTGTTTCACTATTGTTTGTGGTATAACAAATTTATCTGAACTAGTTTCAAGTAGACATCCAAGTAATCTTGGAACGGACAACACTGTGCCTGAAATTATAGCTGGAAAATCTCGTCCCGTAGCAGTTTGATAACATATTAATAATCGTTTGCTTAAATAATCACTGCAGGTGGATACATGACCAACCTCAATGTATTGCTTAGCAAATGGTGACCACATTTCAAAAGATACGCGTAAGCTTTCCCAAGGGCGAAGTTCTGTTGCTGGCCTAATCACAGTTCGATAATGACAATCTAGACTGTCGTACAGTTTACTAGTAGTTTTAATTAAATTTTGAAAATGATCTTCATATTCATCGCACTTGCTTTCCTTAAGGACCATGAAGACTTGCGCTGCTGAGACTTGGCAAATTGTAAATAATCCAAGAGGCAAAGATGATTCAGGAAATGGAGAATACTGTCTTCCTGTAGTGAAACACTTCAGTGGAAGATGAGTCGGATTTATCAGCTGTTTCGCATACATTGCCAAGAAAGAAACTAAACTGGCTCCGCCAACTAGATGGAGGCGATTTGGAGAGTCCCTTTCGACTTCCTCGTTGTTCTCGAGTATGAAGGTTTCTGCAGGATCCTCATGATTGAGACCACAACCTTCCACTACGACGCTACGACTGAAATCTGTTCCAGCTACACGTACCATGTCATCCTTTGATAAAATACTGCCAGCTAGAGCCAGAGCTCCGAGTTCAAACAGTGCTGCATCATTGCACAGGTAACACTGTGTACGATTTTGATATTCGACAAGACCCAGATCTTTACCAATATCTATGTGACTTTTTACTGTTGCTGGTTGAATTTGAATGCCAACGGTACTTAGAACAGTGGGGGTTGACGGTGGTGTTCTGTGATCTAATTCATTGGGTAATCTCAATGCACGGATTACAACAGAATTTTCTAATTCCCAGAGACTATCTCGAATAACCTTCAAATCTTCCTTCACAACTTTTGCTTCTAATTTGAGTTTAGCAGTTTCTTGCTCTTCTGCAGGAGTCAAGTCCTTCTTCTTAATAAGAGCTCTCATTCGATTTGTTATCTCACCTCTTTTGTGCTCCAAAGCCCATTTATTTGCGTCCACATATTTATAAAAGTCCCATGTCTTCTTTAACTCTACTACATCAATATCTATTCCACGTAACTTGAGTTCCTTCTGTAACTCCTCAATGTTGTCAAAGCGTTTATCAAAATCCAAGTATGGACTCAAGACAGAAAAAGTATCATGCGCCTTATCCCCCGAAATAAATAATGCTGAACTGTATTGTTTCACAACAACCTTGGCACACGTTATGTCTTTGTGAAAGCAAGTTTTTGCAGCTCCATAACCAATCCGGTTGGCTTTATTTAATAACCTAAGCACAGCGTTTGACATTTTAATAGCAATTGAGTACTATCAATTCAATATGTACAATATTCCTTTTAACTGTCAATAAATGAATATTCTAATCATCCTTCTTCATAATTTTTGCTGGTGATATTGCATCAGTATCAGCATCCATGTCATCCAAATCCTCTTTGGTCAACGTTTCAATTTTCCGTTTCTGAGGTGCAATGTAATTACCTTTGCCAGCAGCTCGTTCAGATTCCTCTACGCTATAAGGTTCTAATTCAAGTGCTTTCAGCCTCCTTTTATGTACTTTAGTAGAAAAATGATCTTGCAATGCTCTGTCGTTGATGAAGTATCTCCTGCAATATATATATAAAAGCATTCAACTTATATGCAACATACAAAAAAAATGCAATTCCATTGAAATCTAAGATATACAGGTTAAGTAAGAAAGCAAAGGATATAAAATACTAACGCGCAATGTACACAGTAATGTTGAGCTGCACCTGGTTTATCGAAATCCACTTGTTGATTTAGTAATTTCCTTGCATTCTCTTCCTTTATGTCCTCATCGATCTAGTCGAGACAAATTTTTGTTTAAAAAAAAACATTGATGCCAAAATTCCGAATGATACGCAAACTATGGTAGTCACCCCACGTGGTTCCTACACGTGCGCCGAGCGCATGGAAAAGGTTATGTTCGAATTATTCTTACTTCATCCAAATCCTTCGTTCTTCTTTTTGTCCTCCATCCCTTTTTCAAATGCGTATCTCCTTTGTGATACTTTCTACGCTTATAAGTCATCGCTCAGTCTTATAATTCACGTGCGTTTGAAAAATATTAAACATAAAAGTTTAAGCCGCCACGAAACGCCAGATTGAAATACGAAGAAAGTGCTGCCACCTTGATGTTGAACTATAATAAAAGCCATATTATGTAGATTTGAAGAGAAGACTCCTAAATGCGACGGTTGATCAAAGCACAAACGGTTTGTTGCATAATTTAAAAATATTCTTGCCTCGTACAGCGTTCCATAAATTCTATCGAAAGAGATGGCACTGTTAAAGAATAAATTGCGCATGACGATAATGCCAAGAGGCACTAAAACGCGACGATGTGTTCAGAAATTATTCGTGCTTAGTCCCAGCGAATAACCAGAGGCAGTCAGCCATGTTTGATGGCCGCGCACGGCAGACAAACGGTACTAGTACGCCATTCGGCGTACTACTCGAGGCAAGTGGCGCGGGAAACGTCGTGCGTGGTAGCAAAGTGCGTAAACGCATCGTATGCATCGGTAGTGCGATAAGTCGTCGAGTGTCAAGGTGTTAAGTTCGCGAGAAAATAAGGTCTTCAGCGTGCGGCAATCAGCGTGCGACAAAGTGGGGGGAATAGGATCGGTCAGCCGAGTTGGAACAGTAGTACCCCATAGTGCAGTTAGTGCCAAAGATATCCACTAGAGATCGCTCGCGTCGTTCAGAGGAGATCGCGCCTCTCGCGGCGAGTTATCACGAAATTCAAACATCTGCCGCTGCTCGGCTCATCCATTTTGAAAGTAAAAATACTGCATGACCCGGGATTTTCGTCGCGTTTCCACGGGGGAGTTAAAGAAGCGAAGTGCGCCGTAGTAGGAGCGGTGCCGCGCGTAAAATGACGTAGAACGGGTGTACCGCGCGCGCCGCGACAGGGGCGGAAACACGGAGTGCGTCGCGTCCGCTAGAGCGGATGGGAAATTGGCCGAGGCTTCGCCAATGGATGCCAGGCCGCACGGGACGCCATTTTGATATACGGTCGCACGTCAAGCTTCGCTAAGAAACGCGCTCGACAGAGTCGCTCCGCGCTCTTGCGTTAGGCGGTGCGCCCGCAGTTTTTATCCACGTTAGCCGTATAGCGGCGTAGTGAGCCGGGGTGCCGAGCCCGGCATTATCCCCGTGACTTATCGTGACCAGTGACAGGTGAATCGATCGCGTTCCAGCCGCAAAACCTCACGGAGCGCGCGGCACCCGTACGCCGTGCTCTGCCGCACAGTGCCAGGCGTTCTCTGCGTGTGTTCCCGGTCAACCCCATCGTCACCACCACCGGCGCCGCCGTCACCGACACATCGCCGCCGCGTCTACCGTCACTCTCGGAGACGCTCCGTCGTGTCCACCTTGAGGAGGAGTCAAACGGCACGTACGAGGCTGGCGCAGGAAGTCCCGGATCAGCATCGACTGAGATCTGATCGGCGATCGTTTTTCGCGCGCGCCATCCCCTAAGGGCTCCAGATATCCGGCCAGGATATACCAGGATCCTCCATGTCGAGAGTGGACCGGGACTCCATCGGCGTATCGGCAGGTTGTCGTCCCGCCGTAGACTCGCGTAAATGTGCTCCAATACGCGACTCCCATGTGCACCTCCTTCTTCTGATGTCCTTTTGTGCCCTGTAAACCCAGAGCGCACCACCTCGACTAGCAGTACGCCCACGCGCTCACTGACCCCCTGGCCCGAACATGGCCAAGATCCTCAACAAGGACCCCGTCACCTACGAGCGGGAACGCGATGGCTTCCTACGGGAACTCCACCACTTCCACGAGACACGCGGGTGAGTTGCTTACATAGACTTGCAATTAGTTACGTCTGCTGTTACATTCTTCCTTCTGTTCGTTACTCTTCTTCCTACTATTTACCTTCATCCATCTCCAACCTATTTGTTTTTACCTCCCTCTCATATTCTTCCCCAGACTCCACCTGCGATGCATCCTGACGTTCACCCAAGTCGTCCTCGTTACCTTCCTCCGTTTCACCGACGTTCCTCTCCGCATAACCTCCTCGACAGAATCGTGTCTTTTAACGAGGAAACATCTTGGGTAACCTACAAAAAGATCCTACCTGTCTTACACAAAGGATGTCACGAGATGAATGCACTGTCTTAAAAATGTCGGCGTCTCAGCCACGGGAGACATTTGTTTACGTGCGTACGCGGCCTTTCCCTTATCGTTGATTAAATATCAATTCGATATACACCATTCCGGTTACAAACTTTTACAGTAATTACTGTAACGGGTCATCTTCCTGTATTATCGCTATTATCAGACTAGTCCTTTTTCATAAGTTACGTGGAAAATTTTTTTTTTTTCTCACCGGCACCATTATTATTTTTAATCATTATATCCAGTCATTGTTGTCTCAAGTATTATCTTTATTCGTAAATATGCCACTGAGTGCGATCAATAAAAAGTTTTTTTCTCCATGCTAATCGAGCTTTGAAAATTTTTAATATTCTGCTACTCGCTCGTCGGCTTAATTAATTGTTCAAGATCTTTAAGGATGTCGAGTAAAGTACAGAAAATTATACGTGAATATTATTATACCGCTTGGAATTTATATATATATATTTTTTTTAATCTTAACAGTCTTGGTATGCCAAGTGTCGCGCTATAACAAATGATCATTACTTAAAGCATCGCTGAAGTACAGTAGTTATTTTTATTTCTTTTCAATAAATCATACACGGATCATGTAACCTAGTCCATACTTGATGCCAATATAAATGTTCATTGTAAGAAAATTTTAATATAGCCTGTATGCACGTAGTTATACAGTTCTCGGCGAATTCTTGATTTCTTTTGAATAATTGTAAAATACGTTTTGCTCGTTGTGCTAAAATAATGCAATCTGCAATTGGGTTACGTTTGCTTATCGTCGAAAGTAGACAATGGCAATGAGACTAAATTTCATTTGATCGATATAGCAAACTAACACGGTATGAATTATAAAGACCTATTTTTTTTTTTTGCAATTCGATCGGATCAGACATACCACAGGAAAAGCCTGTATTATTATTCAGATTAATATAATTTTATACGATAATATCTAAAGAGGATCGTTCTGTAATTGGGAGTATTGATTGAAAGCAATAATCGTGATTATAAAACTTTTTTTGTTTCTTCTCCAAGTAAATATCGTATTCGAATCGAAGCCATGCGATTTCGACTAAAAAATTTTCTTTTTTTCTCTCACAGGACACAGTTCAAAAAGTCTCCAAAAATCAGTGGGAATCAGATAGACCTCTACCTGTTGTACGTACTCGTCACCGCGCACGGGGGATGGATTAAGGTGAGTCTTTTTTTTTTTTGTTAAATATTTATTACGATTGTGAAATTTATTTATTTTTATTTTTTCATCCTTGTATTAATCCGACACTTCAGTGACTGCAAGACGATACTCAGCGTTGCGCTCCCTCTGAATCAATATTTTTCAACTCCAAGAGTATTCGTCCGCTGCTGATTCGGTCGAGATGATTTACATTTGTCGCTGCCTTAAGAATTCACACGTTAATCTTGCCGAGTCATTATGTTCAGGCTTGTGGCGGTTACAGTCGAAAGGAATTATCGTACGACTGTTATACGAGCAGCCCAGAAAGTGACCGAATGCCGGAGGGAAGCGCATTGTTGCTTTATTAAAATATAACTTTAACCGTTAAGAGTTACATTTTCGAAATAGTATTTTAATCCGGCAACGTTGCTACCGTCGTTTCATGCGCGGCAGCCAAGAGTCCTGTAATACATAATTTAATAATTAATATCTTCGTTATAACTTGACCTTATCGTCTCTGCTATAAAAACCGAATGCGAATAGTCTCGCCATCGCGATCTTCCTTAGCTTCCCCGTTAGATCCGCGACGATCGTTTGGCCAGAGTTCATTCAATGACGCAATTGTCATAGAAAAGCATTGACGATAGGGAAAGTAGAGACAGTTGCAAAGCGGCACCGACGCCGTTGCCAAGCGCGATTGGCCGATTGCAGTTTTAACGAAACGATCAAAACAATCCACATTCACATTGTTGCGAAACGTAGGATATCGCGAGGTTATGGATCGTCCTTAATTCTTTTTTCTCACTTTCATTTCCCCACGCCTCGCCCGCATTACATCATGTGGATTGATGGACAGTGAACGACGTATAATATTACCATAAAGCCTGGTTCACACTGTCAACACGTACAGGCCCCATACGACGAAACAAGGACACTGCACTCGCAACCCCTGAACGTTTGGGCGCTCTGGAAATTTCGTGAACAATAAGGCAGTGTTCACAGCGTCAAAAATTGTCGTGAATTTTTACTAACCAATGTAAAGAAAAAAAAAAAGTTACGCCACGGTAAAACCAAGCGCACGTTATTCCCCTTGTGCGTATAATAAAAATAATTCTTTTTAAGATTAAACCGACGAATAAAAAGACGCTTTCCGGTGAAATCTAAACTCTTCGTAGAGTTTGTGTCCGAGGATCGTGAGCTATGCGATTAAGTTTGCCGTCGCTCGTTATACGAGACGCGGCATTATCCTTGGTTCGTAGGGGAAGAGTAGCAAGCAAAAGGCGCGTCCGCAACGCGCGGCGTTGATCGCATTAACGATGTAATAAATATCGTCAACGTTTGGATTCCCGGAAAAGTTACTCCTGATACAAGACCGAACGAGGCAAAGAAAAGCGGATGGATGATCGTCCCGAGGAAGAGAACGAAGGAGCAAAGAGGTCTTTCCAAAGCGAGAGACGTCATAAGTTCCTAATAACTGGATCTGACGACTTTACCGAGTTCTTCGCTGTGCGTTACAAAGTTTTAAGTTCAGCCCCGCGAAGCCACCTCGATGCCCAGACGGGAACGCGCGTCTCTGGGTAAAATACAAAGCAAGAATTAAAATATTAACGATACCAGTTTTCAAGCAGCATCGTCGACCTGACGGCTTTCAGAAGCAACTGGGCAAAGTCGACGCTGCTCACTGGCCCAGATTTTCCGTACAGTCTGTCAATATTAATGTGCCGGGTCTGGCAAACGTAGTGCCGCCCTAGTCATTAGCTGCTCCTCGCTGTCAGTTCTAACCACCCTCGTCTCTTTGCCCAGGGTAGAATTTATTAGCCTATCAATACGATGGCCTGTACTCGGAATAAATTTCTGCCACGTGAGTGTCTCCGCGTCTTTGCTTCTTTCTGCCTGTTATCTGGCCACTGCGTTATCTCTCAGTGAAACACGTCGGTGACGTTGGCAGACGAGCCTCCGATGGGTTCTATATGTTTTTTTTTTTCTTTTTCTTTCAATCTCGCTCTTTCTCTCTGTCATTCCAAGTACACAGCGCCGATGACGGCGACACGGAAGAAGAGTGCGTCGCTCGTGCGAGCACGTGGCTATTACACTACGTGGTAGGGGCGCTTCGAGCAAGCAGTGGGGAGTATCCACGAGTAATCACAGCAGAGGGGTTACTAAACCCTGAGGACCAAGATTCTTTCCTGGTATCAGGATTCGTCCATGGACCATCAATGATCAGTGTGGAACGTAAATTCACGTAAATTCACGAAGGCCTGTTGGATCGGCTGGTCAATGACTGTGACATTAATTCGGAGGCTTGGCGATTCAGAGAGCCGAAGGTCAGACTTAGCATGCGAAGGACGATATGATTCTTCATTTCCATGAAGAAACCGATGATCGTTCAGAGCGACGCGACAAGCTGGAATGACAGCTGGACGTTACGATAACGCTTTGGACTCGTAGTTCCTGTTATCGGCGAGTGAGGTCCCTGGGTTTCTAACCTGACCCGGGCGCTGTGAATGCCGGAGCTCTCTGGGCAGCCTAAGCCTAAGTAAGGACAACGCGGAAGTGGTGCAAGGTCAGGGTCGCGCGTTGGGGAAGGTGGAAGCACTGCTGGTGGGGACTAGAGCAGAAAGCTCGGGAGGAGAAGGTAGACTGCTGGTTGACGAGGTGGTAGTGCTGGAGGAGGAGGTGGTGGAGGAGGAGAGAAGGTGCTGGAGGTGGCAGGCAGAGGAAGGCTTCCCCTCAACAAGTGTGATCGGGCCGCGAGGCACGAGCAGCTCCACGGAGAGAAGCTATATAGTCCGCGAGCAGCCTGGCGCCACGTTCAGAACGATCGCGGACACAGGGAGGCCATCTTCTCGTTTCTCTTCCTAACGTTCCGTTACAATACCGAGCGAGGCCACGCGGCCATTTCGTAATCCGTTCTTCTGCCGTTGTCCCGTACACCTAGGACACTCGGCACGGGGGTCTGTCTCTCTGTCCGCGCTTAGGTCAGCCAAGTGAAATGGAGTCGCCATCCATGCCACCTAGACCTTCCTGGCACCGAGATTAGTATTCGAGACCGGACACTGTGTAGTCAGCAACGGTTGTAGGTGACCGTGCGAAAAGAATGGCCGATTCGACTTTCTCATGTACCAAGGATTGCTGCTGATTTCTCGGAACGGAGACTGAACAGGTCGTCGCTGAGACGACATTTGGTCGTTGCTCGAGCAACCTCAAGCCTGGTGCGTTAAGTGTCTGTTGGAATTGAATAAAATCGTTAATGGGATATCGTAGTACATACTAGGCGCAGTAGATGAGATGGAATTGATATAGCTTGACGTGTTGGCTAAGACAGTGTCTGTTTGAGTTGTAGGGACATTAATTACTTCTCTCTCTCTCTCAATCATGACGATTAATATTTTTTTTTGTATTTCTCCACGAGGATATAGCTAGTCTGGTAAAAATTGACTTTTGACCTTTACTTTTTTTTTTGCTTGACCTATATAGTCACACTTGTCAGGAATGTCTAGAAGAATCGATCCGGCTAGGGATTCTTGACGACGGGATGTTCCGTCGGACGCATTTAAGTCTGACGGTCCTAACTCCTCGTGCCCGGTTTCTATAGGCATATAAGACTACCTGGTTATATATTGACCGACCGTAAGACATTGGTGAGAACGCTGACTGGGATAAGGAGAGCAGACGCCAGAGGGACTAAACATTTACGGACCATCCTATGAGCTTGCTGCTACCCTTGTGGCTCTGCTACGCCGTGGAAAATTCCACAGAGCTTTGGAACTTCCTTCGACTTTTCTACCAGGCTCAACCCCTACTTTTGAACGACCTTACGATTCCGAGGGTGGTCTTGCTTTATCGTTGCTTCTCTTTCTTTCTTTCTTTTTTTTTTCTTCAAGCAAGTCTCGCGAAAGGACTGATCGATACGACCTCTCCGTCTTCGGGGCCATTTCCTCTTGGAGAATCTTCGCGAACAGCCTTTTACTTTCGTACTTCAGTACGGAAAGCAGTCAAACGGGGACGAAATCGACTGGACGCCTGTTTCGTGTACTTTGGGTAATTTTCATTAAGGCCTCCTCAACGTTCCTAGAGCGTAACGACTGCCTTCGTTCAGCCTACTTCATAACTACTCGTCCCACGACTCCTCGAGTACAATACAAATTTTTTTTCTCTTATTTTTCTCATGCCGAAAGTCCAGAGCGACCGGAGTTCCACGTGATCGCCTACGAGTCGGTCTCTGCATGATCATTAATTCCGGTGGGTTTCCACGTAAAGGGTGAACCCGGTCCCAGTTCGCGATAACTCGCGTCCCGCCGTAATATTAATAACGCTGGAATAGAAATGACGAATTTCCACGCAGTTGAGTCGTCAGCAAAATATTTCATAATGCACCACGAACGTTGTCCTTAAAAATAAAATAAAAATGCATTTACATTCCGACAGATCATGAAATTCAAAGAGGATATTGGAGAATGTATAAAGTTCTTTAAGAAAAAAAAGAATATCCGATAAGAAGACTCAGGACAGCGTCTCCGCAGAAAACACAAGCGAACTGAAAAGAAGAACGTGCCTACTGCTATCTCTCATTTGCCTGCGTAATAAACTAATTCAATCTCGTGCGCTATCAAGTCAGGCTCTCGACTTCACATTCGTGGCCTACGAGACCCACACACTCAGCATTCGGTATATAGTAACATCGTGACTACGGATATGCTCGAGAGGCCGCAGAAACAGTCGTTAACAATTAAAAGAAGCACGGACGTAACCTCAAAAATATCAGGCTATACGTTATGACGGTTATATCGCGTGATACCAGGAATACAGGTAAAGTCAGCGCCTCGTTATAACCATACGATGTGTATTAAGGAGAAGTAATCGGAGGAGAGACAAAATAAAGGCTACGCAGTCGAGTCAAGGTAGCCGTGCAACGAGAGAGAAAGAGAGAGAGAGAGAGAGAGAGAGAGAGTGAGCAAAGATACAGAGCGGTAGGAGGTAAGGCCGTCAATAGCAGTAGCAAACAGCAAGAGCAGAGAGTAGCATATACATAGCGTAGAGTGATGGAGTGTTAAGTTGTAGCGACATATAGCATATATATTATATATATATACATATATGTATACAGTATAAGCTGTATATTCAGAGCAGCCAGTAAACTCTCTAGTCAGGTACTACGGCGCCCCTCGCTCAGTGTGCTCGATTCCGTCGTAGAGCGATGGTATGGAAACGGGCTTGAGGCTCTGCCGCTGCTCCTCCTCGTCGTCGGGTTTGGTTCGTCGTATGGCTGGTCGCTGAGCTCGGTCGATACGGCAACATCGCCCCACCACATACCGGCATCGCTGTTACGGTAGAGCTGGCAACGTCGCTCGTGGCCAACCCGAACGCCCGACGACACGCGACCTCACGGCGAACAGAGACAAACGACCGTAGAGAGATGGTGGTAGAGAGAGAGAGAGAGAGAGGGAAAGACTTTCTGGCGGCATCGTCGGCGCGATGCGCATGCGCAGGCGCTATTGTCGAGCGCCAAAATTGGAAAATTGCTGAATCTGACGCCTTCCGGCTGGCGCCAATGTACTTTTTTTATTTTCCATCTGCCAACACCCAACGTGTTCCTCGCTATTCTCGGCCGTTATCGGAGCCTACGATATTAATCGTAATGGATTTAACCGTTTTATGTCTTTTAAAAAATATTTTTTACGGCAACGCAGGCATCTGCCTAACTTGGCGTCACTTAGTTTCTTCTCCGTCGTTATTTCTCTCCTTTGTGGGCTTCGAGAGAGACGGGGGAGATTCGATGATTTATCTTGCACTCTTGTAGGTTTTCTTGCTCGGGGAACAGATGAGACAGTCAAGGTCTGCGCGAGACAAAGGGCGCGCGAAGACTTTCGGCCAGTTTTCATAGCGCGACGAAGTCAGACCACGGTGAGATCGTTGAACTCGACGTTGACGTTCCGTTTAATCGTTACGCGTACGTTTTTCACGTGTATTAGAAAAATGATTTTTTTCGTCCAAGACACTCCATGCTACGGAACCGTCATGGACGTCTGGACGTTCATGCGTGAATCTTCGTATCTGCCTATATTCAGATCGAGCTGCCTGCAGGCCTTTTATGCGTCAGAGACTAAAGGACGAACCTGCCGCGATTTTAGGACTGATTCGCGCGAGCGACAAAGGACTCGCTTCAGGCATCGACTTCCGAGCCATACGCCGACGCTCGACTGCGTCTGGCAACGTCGCACTCCCCGCATTGCCCACGAGATAAATAGAGACAGCCGACGTAAAGAACCGTGCGCCACGGGAGAAGAGACGAACGAGAGACGACGGACTTCCCTGCCGTTAGTCGTGCGAACGAGGCGGGATAAGCGGTTGTCGCCGAGCCGAGGGAACCGTGTACGACCTCTTACGTCCTTAAGTGCGATTCACAATGTAGCAGCAGCTACCCGTGCGCTCCTACGACTTCTCTCGTGGTACTTCATTTTTTCTTTTCCCATATCAAACCATCTCAGCATATTGTGGGACGTCGTCTATGACCGTGTTCGGTATATCTTTATCTCTAAACCTAATTCTCTTCTCTTGTGGCCCATCTAACCAGCACCTACAGTCTATGGCTAAATTGACGTCTGACAAAGTCTCTCACTATTTTTCCATAACACCACGTCTAACCAGACTCATCCGTTCCTCAACCTCCCGACGCGGTACCGTCTGCTAATTGATGATACTTAGACAATTGGCAATTTCCATTGGCGTTCGCGAGGATCCCCTCAGCAGGTGTCAGACGGTCAATCGAAGAGACAGACATATAGGTAAACGAACCAGCCTGCACTGTGATGGCTGATGGATCAAGTCTGCTCCTAGGGCGCAGACGTCGTTGTGGCTTAAGACGCGACTACGTTAACCGAAGACGTCCTAGAACGACGCTACCCGTCGGCATCCGTACAGCTTGAATATTCTACAGGTGGTAAATACTATTGCGTCCTGGTAATTAACCATCGCGTAAACGACGTTCCACGTTGACAATCAATACCCCTTGTGTATATGCAGTTGACTTCAGTCGTGCTCCACGTCTGGTGAGAAAGACCTGGTATAACCCAGGACGCTTCTGAACCCATCAGACCAGGACATCCCGAGCAGAACTTATATCGATTCGACTTTATCGCCTCGGCTATAACCGTCACGTATTTTTTTTCACTCTGATCATCTTCGCCCTGTTACAATAATATCAATGGCTCCCTTTTTCCTCGTCAGATGACACTTGGGGTATTCCTTTTATGAAGCGTCCTGTACTCGATTCTGTCTCTTCTGTGTGTGCCTCTGCTGGGAGATGCCGGTATTAATGGCCTTGGCCGACGGGCACACTCCGTAAGCCCATCACTCGAGCACGAGCCGGGTACTTAGAGGTCACTGCACCTTCACTTACTTACTTGCTCGCTTACTCCACTCTGCCTTTCACGTGCAGTCGCATCCAGTCACACGTTAGATACGACAATTCGCTAGGACTCGGCGCATAGGCTCGTCGTACGATTTTCAATGGCGGTTTGGGCCGATGGAAAAATTTAGAATGACATTTTTAAACGGTCGAAGTTTTTATTTAACCTTTCGTCGGTCCAGCTTGTCTCCTTTGTCGATTCGTATTTTTGCCCAGTAAATTTTACGGGCACCTTTGTCCTCTGACGAATTTTTTCTGTACCCGAAAACACGTACGCGCGTCGAATCATCGCTGGTCGGCCCGTGACGGCGCCGGTTTTCCTATTTAAAAAAAAAGAAAACTTAATCATCACTACCGTCCTGGCGGGGGTCGGGCAACGACTGGTCGTTCCGGAAATTACGAGCGACCATGCGTATCCGCTTCAACGCGTTACCGGATATCTGAAATTTATTTACTCGACAATAAGCACCTCGTACGCGTTATAAATATCGTTTAAGAATTCGACCAAGAGTCACGTGACGACTCTTACCGTCTTATGCATCACCCCCCCCCCCCCTCTCTCTCTCTCTCTCTTTCTATTTATTCGCATAAGCTTTTTCGCTCACTCGCTCCTTTGCGCTGTCCTAACGTTCGCTTTAGCGTCCTCTATAGATTAGTTTATCTTGCGTAACGCCGCGAGATAGCAAGTATGTAAGAGGGAGTGCGAGAGAGATAGCTGGAGAGGGTCAGAGCGCGAGAGCGAGCGAGAGCCAAGTAGAGACAGAGAGAGTATCGTTTGTTTTATTACGACTGTGCATAGGAACACCCGCATGTGCCTCCCGGAGAGTTTTCATGGAATAAATCGAGCCGACTGTATTTCTGCTTGCTACGTAGCTATAGATATACGCGAGCACAGTTTGACGGCTTTTATGCTCTTTTTCTCTTTGTCGTTTGACTTCTCTCTCTCTCTCTCTTTCGCGTGGTAAAGGCTACGGGATTAAAAAGAGTAGTAAAAGAATATTAGCGCAACGATGATCGACAGTTTTTCAGGGTTTATCGAGTGTTCTGATATTTAAAAAAAAAAATTCGTTTTTTTTTCTTTAAAAAATACGGATTTCAATTCAACGACCGTCGACGAGCCTTTCGAAATACCGTGGGCGATATTCGCGAGGATGCCTGGATACAGATTAATTTTAAGAATTTATTCTTTCGCGCTGCTCATTCCCATCGAATGAGCCCCCCGCGTATTCCCTAAGGAAATCCGCGAGTACTGTCGACGATCGCGCAGCCTTTGAAAACTCGTCTTTAATTCCCAATCGGCTCGAAAACGTAACGTCGCGTTATAGAGTCGCGAAATTCAAGCATCGACTCGTCGCCTACATGTGAATAGGGTTAAATGCGTGTGATACCATTCTATGCACTGCGCACGGCAGATCGAATCACCTGGTGAATCTGCAGTCTGGCGATTGATAAACAAAACATGGTCCCCGATAAAAAGATCTTCGTTACATTCGACGCGTCTCCTGCAGCCTCAGAAAGAATTACCTAGCAGAGAAAAGAATAATCTAGCAGGTCCCGTGCTGAGGAGCTGGGTCGCAATTAATTTAGCAAAACGGGCGAGCAAATTTCGTCGAACGAATATCGAGCCAAAGCCAGCCAATAAGTTTTACCCAGGCTGCTGAATGAAACCCACCCCTACTATACAGTATTACCAACAAATTAACAAAAAGACGTCCCACGGCTCTCCGTCTTAACTTCATCAGCCTCCTTCGCACAGTACAATCCGCAATAATTCTTACGAGATCAATTCCAATTCCCAGCATCTTTGCTCCCGGTCCATCCTACCCCTTGTGGATCCAATCCGATTTAAGCCCACCGTGTAAAAATGTCGACGGTGGATGACGACGTGTCACAGCCGGACCCGGTAACAAAGTGAGCGTGGTCCAGTCCCAGCATCCTCCTGACATGCTCTTGGAACGCGTGGCTCTGTTTACCTTTTACATGCATATTTGGCTGTAGATCCTATACAGGAGAGAGAGAGAGAGAGAGAGAGATAGAGAGATAGAGAGATAGAGAGAGAGGCGCTCTGCGAAGGGGTCACGTGACAGGCGCAGGACGTATCGGTAAGAAGACCACGTGGTCTCGTAGAGTCAGTAAGTCAGTTACTTAGTCAGTCAGTCAGTCACAAGTACATGGACACCGATCAGCTGTTCTCCAACGACGCCAGACTGCGCGTCGCCAACCCCAGCGCTGTTTCTCCTACCATACAGTCCTCTCTTGCTCTCCTCTCCTCGGTCTACGGGATCCCCCCACCCTCCCTCCACAATTTCTTCTCTCCTCGACCCACCTCCTCCGCGACCACCCTCTTCACTCTCTTAGCTCTCTTTCTATAATCTCTTTCTCTCTCTCTCTCTCTCTCTCTCTCTCTGCCTCTACTCGGGTACAATCAGCTGACTGGGAACTGTCAGTAGCGCCGTGGCCCCCCCTCCCCCACCCTCCGCTTGCTGCTTACTTTGCCGGCTTGTCTGCCTGCTCACCCACGTGGCGTACTAGAGACTCTCCTCTCTCTCTCTCTCTCTCTCTCTCTCTCGCTCTCTCTCTCTAGCTATCCGAACAAAGTTGCTGCTGCTCCGCAGGGCCACCGCGACGCGTCGCCGTCGATTGCGACGGAAATCTCGCCGCAGCTGCTACTACCCGGCAGTCGGACGTTTTCGTCCGTTGGGGTTGGGCCTGCTGCTTTTCATATGAGCTCCGTCGGTACAGCGCAGGATCGGTTAAATCTCCATGTAGTCTTATCGAGGATTCGTCATTGGCGGGGTGAGAATATTACGATAAGAATATTCTCAGTGAAGTTAGAACCGCTTACGTTTATTCGTTATTACCTCTCTTGAGGATTCTTGTACTTTTTTTTTTTAATTCGTCGAATCGGTCGATATGGGTCCGTCGTATCCTTATCACTGTTATCGGAGCCATCGTCTTCGGGTATTACCCTAATCCCATGGGATTATCAGAATACGAATGCTACCTTGGATTCTGAGACGTCGGTGTCACGTGCATCCGCGGACGGCAACGTCCTGACTATGACTTGCCTGTACCTACTATATTGTTTCATGCGAGTATTAGAATCCTCAGGTCAAAGGTTAGGATAACGCAGGGTTTTCGGCAAGGACTAATTATCAGATTTAATTAAAATACACATTCGGATTACACGGGACGATCAGGAGAATCTGAATCATGGGTGGCCATTGTTTGGGCGTTCATACATGGCGCCCTTTTTTTCTATGCCTTTGGAGCGTACGCGTAATTTTTCTTTTTTTGAAAATTCATGTAAACTGCTTTTGCATGATTTTGTTATTCGCCTTGCACGCAACTTACCTGACCTCCCGCAAATGACAGGACCCCGGTAATGCATTCCTATTGAAAATCGTGACACGTGGTCGCCAATAAAGAAAATGCATACGCATGCGCAGTGGCCACTTCAAGGTCAGCTGTGACCTCTACTCCATAGGTATTTTCATTCATCGGCGTCGCAATCAATTCAAAACGTAACGAGTGGTCGAGCAATCGGAAAAATGTTGCGCTTAATTCATTTCACCTAATTATCGTAGATTACAAATTTTTATCACGATTTTTTTAGCGATCCACGAGTTCATCTCGCTCGACTTTTTCTCCCTACCCTCTGTGCACGTAATGGCATCATCAACAGCAATCTGACTCGAGGATGATCGCTATGGTCGATCATAAGAGAAAAACGATCTTGTCGATCACAACGGCAGGTTCCTCCTTTATTCTGCATTCAGCCCAGCGAGGTCATCCGCAGTGGGGCGCCACATTCCAAGATCATCGTCGGGTCGGGGCGTCGCGACGACAGGAATAGCATCCACGGGCGGAGATCCAGAGAGCACTGACCCAGTATCCACAGCTATAGCTTTGCTCCTTGCACTTTTACCCGATTCCATCATATACTCTTTCTCTGGCCTAGCTCTCATCTGCGTGTCTTTCTCTTCTCTTCTATTGGGACAGATGTCACTGGGATCTGTTCGTCTTTCCGAAAGAAGGTGCTTCTCGCACTTGTCACGTTGAACGTGTAAATCACAAAGCGTCGCTTCGTTATCGACATCGGTCGATACGGTAGGAACAGCTAATGGGATCCCTTGGCACCTAATTGGCAGTCTTAAGGATATTTTCATAAACGCGGTCCAATGCATAAACTCGGTTTATCTTCAAAATGCAAATATCCGATTGGCTGAGTTAAGCCGAGTTTATGGATTGAATCGCGTCGAAGAAAACGTTCGTTGGAAACTAATAAATGGCAGTGAGAGTAATTCCAAAAAAAGTATCAGTGAAAATCGTTGGATCGTTACGACCCGATGCGAATGGTGGTTGATTATTATTATTTTTTTATTCACTCGTAACGCATGGGGAAATAGGCATTTGAATGTCTGAGCGAATGAACTGAAATTTAGAGCAGACCCCCTGGCGGCGAGTCGTCGCAATAAAATGTTTATCGTTTCTGACAGCAAATTGGAGTTTTACGGTGCTGCGTACCTCGGACTACCGTCTAGATAAAGTGCACGGATATACAGTGTTGCAAAAGGTGGTTCACACGCGAGTAAATTCGAACAATCTAATCGGGGCGGACGGTATTGGGAAAACTGATAAGCGCTGAGAATCGTATAAAAAAGTGGTCGAATGAAAACAAAAAAAAAAGAATGAAATTTTGCTTCTTTTTTCATTAAAATTAATTATCCTTTTTTCCCTTTCACTTTCAGGTGAACACGAGAAACGAGTGGAGCACTCTCTGCGAGCAATTTCATCTGCCCAGCGGATGCGTGAACAGTGGAGTTGGCCTCAAGCAAATCTATCTTAGGTGACTATCATTCAGCGTCACTGTATACAGTAATAACAGCGATGGATTGATTAATCGTATTCGTATACCTATATATCTATATAGTCGGTGTATTAACAGCGTGTAAAACCACTCCCATTGGAAAGTCACTATATATAGGATGGCATGGAAGTGCTCGGCAGTGTGTAACGAGCGTCGAAATTACCCGGAATCTTTGTCTGTATCGGATAGAGAGGAAGAGAGAGAAAGAGAAAGCACACGAGGTGAGGTTGGATCGTTAAGCGAACTAAATGGCCCACTCGTTAACGACTCTAAGAGCAACCGATATCGAGGACGATGGTAAGGTTAGGTTGGCTCTGGATATATATATATATATATTTTTTCTTAATGGAATCCAATTTAAACTCTCTACGCGCGAGCAGCGGGAACTCTAGTGGAGTAATCGTGGAATGAAAATCTTACCGAAGGATCAATAACGTTAGATGAGTAAAGATGATTGGGCGCTCAATGCCCTATCTATCGAGTCATTGAGACAGTTCAAAGGTATTTATCTGAGCTAGATAAAGATACGTGGCTTGGGCTCCACGCAGCATCCCTCTAAGGTACTCTTGACCGATACGTGGAGAAATTTGTAAAATTAACTTTTTTTGCTTTTCTTTTCTAAACTTATTTTTGTCCCTGTCCCCAGATAACGCGCGTACGATGGTATAAGGTAGAGTCACGTGGAACGTGGTGGCACCCGACTCTTCTGATGCTCTTGTGCGACTGACAGTCCGAGCGTCTGCAAGAGCAACATTACCTCGTGGTGCGACCACTAGCGTCGGTCTGCTCGCCCCCCCACCATTTTCCATCGTTCGTTGCTACGTCCGTACGTTCCTACGTTCGTCCCATTCGTGGTTCATTCATGCCGGGCGTCGCGACGTGGAGAGAGAAAGAGAGAGAGAGAGAGATAAAGAGAGACAGTGAATTGCAAGAGAAGGAGATCGAGGGTAGGAGGAGAGATAGAGTAAAGTATAGGAAGAAGAGGGAGAGAATGAAGAAGAGGGAGACACGTGTTCGTTCTACTGGACCTGCGACGACCGCGTGCCACTACGGCAGTCAAAGTCTACTGCTGCTACCATCGAGCCCAGCCCACTCTCTCTTTCTCTCTCTCTCTCTCTCTCTCTCTTTCTTTCTCTTTCTCTCTCTACTACCCGTTGGTTGGTAGTACTGTTGGTGCATGAATGGATCCACTAGACCCAATCCCCACCATATCTTCCACCCACCCACAGTTACCTTTACCTACCCCATTCGCGCGGTCTTCGTTGGTTCCTGGTACTACCTTCTATGATGTTGTACATTCGGTTCTACCCTCCGTTCAGTCGTCACTCTGGTCCTCCACTGTCACCCACCTTTAACTTTCCTCCTGGTCGTAGGATAATTTTGTAATTTTTGCTAAGGTTGCCTTGGACTCTCTCCAAGAGCACGCTGATTAGGTCCATCTCGTGTGGCTAGGTAAGTTTTAGATATTGCCTGGACGAATATAGGCCTGGTCCAATCGCTGATCAGATAACGACTTTGTTGTTGAGTCGCGTGAGACACGGTGGAAAGTTTACGGAGTCTTTTTCGACGTGGAACAACAACAGTGTATTCGTGCAACTCGAGCGTGACTAATTATATTCGTGGATCTTTGCTTTCAGGTATCTCGACAGGTACGAGAAGGTTCACTTCCTGGGCGAGGATGGCCAGCAGGCGGACGATGACGACGAGGACTCGAGACATCGGAAGTGGTCCGCCAGAGCGCTTCATTCGATTCCGCTCACGTACAATCATCATCAGCACAACGTTGCCGGTGAGTAGTTGATCAGGGTCCAGAGTCATCGTCGCCCCAGGCTGTGACCCAAGATACGTAGATTCGCCAAGGCAGCCCACGGATGGTAGAAATAATGTCAGTAAGGCTAAGACGTCGTGAGCACGTTTCACGTGGATCTGATTGAGGAAATAGACCATCTCTTGTCGATGCCTCCAAAGGAACAGCTTCTCAGCATGCGAACTACCTCTTCGCGACGTCGTACCACCTAGGTACCTATTAAGGAGTCGTTTGCTCAGGGTAGTCGCTGACTCCTCCGTGAAAGTATTTTTGCACCTCTTACCTCAAAGCGTTAATCAACTCCGCACGTACGAACGACCGTGTTCGTACGATGGCGAACGTTTGCGAAAACGCTAATTCAACGGTACAGCCAACACTGTTCGCACGGGTGTTCAGTCAAAGCAAAACAATGCCTCAGCCATCCGTTCAGTGGGTATTCGCTCGATAGAGACATACGTATGAGCCTCTGACGTATACAGCCGTGCATACTTATAACATTACCTCATCATCCGTCGCGACTCTTATACCCGTTTTCTTTTTGCTTATGAAAGACTTTAACGTAATCACGCTAACTTTTCCTGACCACACATAGGTATTTCTTTTTAAATATTCCACGTAATACCTGGACCAGTATCTTTGTGCAGAGAATTTACATTTTTTTTTCCCCCTATGTCTATATATTCACCCGTGAAATATCGCCGGAGTCTCGCGAGAGGATCCACGCTCTTCCGAGTCGCAGAGAAGTCTTCGCGTACCGGTATGAACCGGTGAAAGGCCCCGGGAAAAGAGGCATTCGTATACAAAGCTGGAAAAAAAAGTGGTGCATGTGCAACTGTATTCTACGGCTCTCGGCAGCTCGTTCATTCGCTCACGGGCTGGCAGTCTGTATTGACGTGGGCGCACGGTGCGCCACCAGCCCCCCCGAGCCACGGGGCGCGCGAGATAATTTAATGGGCAATAATCATGACATACATATACCGTCAGTGTACTCCACGGCTCGAGCCTCGACTGGGTGGCACTCGTGGGACCCGCGGTCTATACTGGCGACGCATGCGCACTTGACAATCACAGTGGCATCGCCTACCACGACGCTCTCTGACTCTTTGATGTAGACCGCGGCTGATTCCTGCTGTCATCGTCATCAGGCTCCTCGCGAAGTGCGACACTTCGCTTCCGTTTCCTCCGTCGGAGGAAGTTCAATAACTCTACCGGCGCGCCTTGTCCCAGTTGACGGTACCAGGACGCAGCTGCTGCTGTCGAATACTAAAGTCATTGTATATAGTTGGGCTATCAGTCTCGAGCTTTCCAACTGGCTAATGTATACATAGTTTGACGAGATAGACGCGAAACGCTGGACCATGATGATTATCGATTCTTATACGTTATGCGCACTTTGTATTTTACTTCTTATCGACTTGCTCGTCTTGTCAATGGCTTCTGGTATAGACTGTATAGCCACGTGCGTCATTTCTGTCCTTTTAAAATGTTTGCACAGAGCATACTAAGTGTTCCAGTGCGCGCTATGATGATGATGATGATGAAAGACGCACCCCGACCAGGTGGAGCTGATATTGCAGAGAGCCTGGATAACAGTAATGGCTTAGAGAATGAAAGCATGAGGGAGAGAGAGAGATAGAGAGAGAGAGAGAGAGAGAGAGAGTCTGGTGGTAACGAAAGAGAAAGAAAGAGAGCTCAGTGAGAGCCCAGGAGACAGCAGGCATGCCGACAGCCACAATCAATACGCGTTTGCGGGGATAGGTGCTCGGCCGGTTCTCGACCGACCTCTATATAACTACTAGGCTGCTGCTGCTGCTGCCGCCGTTTTACTTGTTACTGTAGCATTGGGCATGCGCGAATACTCTGTCCTCAGAAACCAGCCCCTCGATGGATTCAGATCGGATTGCGGTGTTGGATTTTGCGACTCGCTATTGACGTTGCCAACGTAACACCACGCGCCACTTATCGGTCAGATAAACGAGAGCGCATCGGTACCCGGTGCTCCTAGGGGAAAGTTCGATTATGACGTTTAGGCTAGGTTAGGCTTCTGAAGAGATGAATAAATATTTGAATTTTTTACAGAAAATTTTTTTTTTTCTCGTCTCTTCGAAGCAATGACGCACATTTATACATATTTATGATATTATTGTTGCTTTCAGTTGGACCTCTTTTTTTTTTTTTCTTTCGATTGCCTTTTTCGATGGCGACACCGATATTCCATCGTGGCCAAAGGCCTTTAGACGTCTATGCGATTATATTTATTTATTGATACTCGGTTCGATCCGAACCTACCATCTTCTTGCGACTGACGTCAGGCACTACCCAAGGGCTGTATTCTGAGCTTGTACTACGTTCCCGAATTTGATTATTGTACACGCTCGAACGAACGTTCCTAAAGTTCATGTAACTGTACTGTTTCTTGTAAAAGATTTGAACGGAAGGGAAGGATCTTTAGATAATAAGTGATTGTAAATAATTATGGGATGAGCGTCGATGATGCTCGAGGAAAGCTGATTGGCTGGTAAAGAGTGACCGGTTACTGACGCGTGACCCCTTATCGCTTATCGGTATATGTCCCACGGCAAAGTGCAGCGATGATCGATACGTCGTATGGATATTGATTCCGTAATGCAATATCGTGTACACTCTGAATAATAAGTTGCGCCTGTCTTACGAGAGAAGTTTACCTGCACGAAAGGTTTGCCGAAGAGTCGATGACGACAAGTTTAAAATCATAAAATAATGCTCCGTCGATATCCGCCGAACCCATAGGCAAGATTGTTTACACGCGAGCGTGTTTTTCCGATTTTTTTTTTTCCCACCCGTTATACCAACAATACGAAGAATCCTCTATTATTGATCGTGGAATCTCACTTCCGTTATTCGCGGCGATCATGAAAGCCTTCCTCTTTATCTTATCGAGGGTATAAAAATATCGAAGAAAATAATCCATGACGCATCCTACACGCGATCAACATCCTCGATCAGTCTCGAAAAACCTTTTTCAAGTATCTTACACAATATTTCATGAAAACTTGAAGATATCAAGATCTGTCAGAAAACGCTTCTCTGACGGTCTCATTGTCAGAAAGATCTCGACTTCAGGGATCCCCCGGACACTACAGTCCATGCAGATAATTTTCATGGCTCACCAGGTTGGCCTACTCTCGCGTGCATCCAACAATTAATTTAAAGGTCCACAGCGGTTTCGTTTTTAAATTCCGTCCGACGTTCTGGCAGGTTACTCTAAGTAAAGACAGTCTTACGTCAAGCCCGACACGCATGTAGCGTTTACCCAGGGTTATCGATCGGTCTACGAAATAAGGAAGAAAGTTCGAGGATCATCAATGAGATCGATGATCCATCCCGTCATCATATAAATGACTAATTACAAGCCGAAGCAACGTATCGATGATCGTTTGAAAATTTTAAGACTTATCTGATGACGATTATCATCATCCAACGAGCGTTCTCCAGTGTGCGTCGTAGCGCCTGAAGTGGCGCTGGCGCTACGACCGCTTCGTAGAATGCTGACCCTGACCGAGGACAACCTACTTATAGTAGTGACTGCTTTCCGAGGCGCCACGAGTTGTACGGGAGTCAGGCAGGCAGGCAGTCAGGCAGCCCGCTACGCACGCGTTAACCGTCCAATCCGATCGGATCGGATCGTGCAAGCGTCGCGACGCCACGTGGCCCTCCCGTCACATCCTCGGCGGCTCCTCTGGCCACGTGGGAAAAAGGAGTGGGAAAATTATCTACTACGGGCTCTCTCTCTCTCTCTCTCGCTCTCTCCTCCCAGTCCTCGCTCGATTCTTCTCCTTACGTCAAGCGGACCGTGACCTGCCCCAACGACGATGCGCCGTCGTTGCTCTTGTCGTCGTCGTGTACGCCTTTCGACATCCCGAGGAAACCGACGTCGCGTCCCTGGCCGACAGATAGTTTGTTAACGAGGGGACTTTGGGCCTGGCGTATCGGCCTCTTGACTGTTCACGTATCGCTACGTGCGATTAGACGAGCGTCTTTATGCTTATTTCAAAACCAATGTCATCCTACTTATTGTTACTCGAGTGATTGTCTGTTATTTATGACATAACGATCGTTGGATCATTATTGATTTTAAAAAATAAGTTTTTCAGCGAAGGATACAATTGCGTGATAATTTTTGTTGTTGTATCGTGACGTTTCTTTGAAATTTGTCTGTTCGGCGAGGCTGGACCTTGTTGGGCGTTACACGTGTATTGTGATACGAGTAACGAGGATGAATTATCTGTTAAAAGTAAACGAAGTCGCTGCTACAGTCTGATAATTATTTGTTTCAGAATCTCTTCGGGATTACAATGGTCTCTCGGCTGATCTGTACAAGCCGTCGAATTACGACAAGCTTGCGCTGTCGCTCTTGTCGCCTCTACCCAACGAGCAAGACTTTGCGATCAACGTGTGCACCCTGCTGTCGAACGAGGGCAAGCACACCCTTAGACTCGACAAATATCCCCGGCTTGTAAATATACTCTTAGCGCACGCCGGTGTCTTCGACTCGCCCGGGACGCGACAGCTCTTCATAGAGGTCTACTCGCGAGTCAGGAATTACTCGATTAACTCATTTTGGTCGGACGTTCTCGACTCTCAGGACGTCATAGATCTCACGGACGAGAGGAGCTTCATGAGGAAAGCGCACAATGCGCCGCACACCTTCTCCAGGAGAAAAACGTTGGAAAGGGAGAAGCAGAATAAGGCCAACGGTCTACAGAATCCTGAGGTTGCTCCTATGGATGTCGATGGGGTTAGATGATTTATTATATTACACATTTTGAGAACCTCTTGTCGTTGCCACTTTGAAGGATTTAAACAGAATTACTTTGTTCGTCAGGTATCGATAGACTGTTCAAGACTCGAGGCAAACGGCTCTCAGCAAGACGAGGCCGAAAGAGAGCAGAAGCTAAGCTCGATAAAGTTCGAGGACGAGGATAAGGAGCTCTTCTGCGTGGGTCGAACGTTGGGCACCCAGGATCCATACGGTCAACGTGTACTGCAGATAGCGTCAATTTTGCGAAATCTAAGTTTCACGCCGGAGAACGCGGTGGTCCTCGGCAGGAATAGGTGTTTTCTAAGATTCGTGCTGCTGTGCGTGAGGTCCAGGTGGAGCAATTTGCATCAGCTCGGTTTCGACTTGCTCGGTAACGTGGCGAGCGAGATTATCTTGAAGGAGGCTGGTGAAAGGATAACCGACGTGGTGCTGTCGTGCGTGGCGAAAGGAATCGACTCCCAGGACAGGTTTATCGTTATTTCCTGTCTGGAGGTGCTTAACAAGGTTAGCCAGCAGGACAGCAACGAGGAGATCGTTACGTTTGGTCTGGATGACAATGTATACGAGATCATATGCAGGTAAGTACCATCCTGACTACAGCCCACCCAATTGAGTTTCTATATGAGTAAACTGAGACCTTACACCTCTTTTTGTTGTCTGCTCATAAAGGTTTTTGGCTCTGAGCGATATAGCCCTTCTGGTATACACTCTTGAGTGTCTGTACGCTCTAACATCATTGGGCGAGAGACCGTGCACGAGCGTCGCGCGGGTACGCGGAGCAATCGACACGCTGGTCGCCCTGGTTACGGTGGAAGCACAGAGTTACGGACCAAAGGCTTGTATCCTGATGCGAGTCGTCGAGACGGTGTCCACTGTGGCAACACCGGCGACGCATGTACCGAACGTCGCGGTCTCTGCTCCTGCTGCGCCAGTCGCATCTGTCGCCGTGTCGGTATCAAGCGCCCCGACGACTGTGACGGCATTGCCAGCGCCGGTCAGTCCGTCTCCCTCCAGACCGACGACACCAGCTGCGACAGTGACCAAGTCTACGACGCACAGTAAGATTTGAATTTATATATTGACCCTTGAATCGATCATAGAAATCGAAATTATTACTATTTGAACTGCGCAAGCATCAAGTGCTGGTTGAGAGAACATTTTTCAGTCTGACTCTTTGAGGCTTTTTCCTATTATTGAGCTATTTGACTCTGGGTCGTTTATTATTAATTGCTAAAAACTCAGTCAGTCGGATTTCTCTTTTTATCTGTCTCTTCAGAAGCTGTGGAAACGGCTAACTCGATTCAGCAGCAGCACGCGCATCAGCAGATCATTCAGGAGAACGAACAGTTCGCTCTGGGATGGCTGAGGGCTACCTTTGAACTTGCACCTGGCGTGCGCATCGAGCAGGAGGAATTGTACAAGAAGTATCTGGGTTGCTGTACCAAGATTGGCAGAAGGGGCGTGATAGCGCCACTTCACTTTCCAAGATGTGTCAGGTAATGGAGAAAATCCTCCTCTTGCTCCTCGTAGCTCCACTTCGAAATATCATATTGTACGTTACATTAAACTTTGATTTACAATATAATTTATATTTCATTGCTATTCTCAGATCTGTCTTTGGCGGTACCGTCGGACCTAATCCAATAAAGGGTGAAACGTCGGGGAGCCAATACTACGAAGGTATCCGTGTTCGCGCGACACCCTCACCAGTGACTTATCCCGGGCAAACTGCAATTGGCGTAAACACAACATCGATCTCGACGATCAACACAACTCCAGTAAAGGTGCTTCCCGTACAACAGCGTACAGTCAAGACCATAAGTCCCGCCCCTGATAGCACGGCCCTAGAAAATCCTGCATCCGTCGTTCAAAGGACCCCAGCCCCTGCATCTCCCATCCTGAAGGCCCAGTTGTCTGCCCCACCGAAACCATCCTCCACTCCAAATCAACCCCAGAATCCAGTCACCAAGGTTGACTCTAAAAGTCAGGTGGGTCCGAGTCCTTAGATCTCTACAACGTTTATCAATATCCTTACTTCTCTTGATACATAGCCGTAGCCTCTCGTGGTGATATTTTCAAATAATACAGACTTCTCCTAACAATAACGCGTGCAACGATATAATATCCCGCGGAACATAGTAATATAACGGTGATGTGCATGTTAGGGGGATATTACATGGGCTCACGAACATCTTTATCAGCTATTGGCGACCTTGACGTAATCGCGATTTGTCTACGGATCTTTAGATGCAATTTTTTTAAATAATTTTTTTTTTTTTGAACTAAGACAACTTCAAGTCTCGGTACTACTCACGTTTCTGTTGCGCTTCTCCCTTGTTCACCTTCTCTCTCTCTTTCTCTCTCTCTCTCTCTCTCTCCTCAACCCTTGTACTCGAATAACATCGTTCTTACGTAAGTCAGTAATTCGCTGCTACTTTGGTAATCGAATCAGCTTCTACTCGCGGTCCTATCTATTAGTAGAATTTAGATGATTCGTATCTGCCTTATATCTGGTAAACTAGAGAGGGGGCGTATAATTTAGTGGCGTCACTGTAACAAGCCTGCCTAAACGAAATTGAGGTGAATATTGATTTTTTTTTTCAAATGCCACTCGGGTAAGACAACTGTGTGCCTCAACGTGTAATCTGATTTTAATTTCCGGTGTTGGGCTATGGGTAAAGTGTTCACTCTACCAGTGTGTCATTGGTCATTAACATTGAGCTTTCGCAAAAGATCTGACAAATGAAAATTCTTCTCAGCTCTTTACTATAGTCCTCTCTTCGTGCTTCTTGGTAATAGATAAAAATCTAAAATTCATCTTTGATTCCTCGACGAATTCATTTTTTTTTTTTTCTTTGTACGTATCCTTCACCCACTAGAGTTTCCTTCGTTATCTATTTGTTGTGTCTCTTAGTAATTTTCGGGCTCCTCATTCGTCGAGGCTTCAACTTTGTATATCCTCGCAAGCAAAAGTCCCTTCTTTAGGGCTGGTAATGGCGTCTCTCTAGTATTATTAGTGTATCGTGTACACCCCTATCGCTAGAGTCCTCTTGAGCATTGTTTGTGATTGGTGTGGATCAGGTGTCAGTGTCGCACCCCCACCTGAGCCAAGCGCTGCTGGCCAGTGGTTCTCAGGGCCAGCAACCACAGCTACAGCAACAACAACCTCAGCAAGTCCAGGTAGTGACCAAGGAGGATACTCGATGTGGCACTACGTCCAGTTCCATTATTAAAAGCCTCCTGGCTACCAAGGTAACGGTCAGCGGCGACTGCATGCCCAGCGCCGCTGCGACTTGTGTGTCTGCCCCTACTGCCTGCGTAACAAACACTACCGCTAGCATCGCATCCAGCATCAGTGCCAACCAGCTAATAACCAGCAACCAGGTATCGTTGTTGTACAATAACATGAAGAAAAGTCAGAGTGTATTATGCGATGGATCTAGAGAGAATTTTTACCATAAGTCAAGAGTTGTGATAGTATAATTCCATTGGGGAAAAAAAAAAGAAAAATTGGCATGATAGTTTATTTCCTTTTAAAATTGATTATACTAATTTTTATAAAAAAAAAAACTTCTTAACGATGTCTCTCTGAACGTGGCAGTGTTTCGCAGGAGGAAGAATCGCAAGACTCGGTTAGGATACACACATTGCACACGAGATGATGAGAATTTTTAATTATTTGTACAGCTAAATATTATTTTTTTTTTGTAGTTGGGCTTATGACGTAGTACTTAGTGTTTGTCCTCGTGTTGAGAGTTATGTTTTTTTTTTTGTATGTTTCATCTCCGAATTATCCTAGATGCCCATCCGTTACCCTCCTGTCATAATCCAAAATTCCTCTTCGTTATTCACCAAAACAATGAGCGTGAGAGGAGTCATTATGTAGTTTAACAGAGTGGTCTGATTCTATTTGATATGACTTTAATACGGGCACTGATAACAGTGTGATCGATACTAACAGCAGCATGTGTTATTATTTGAGAGTCAACGACAACCCAGTACAAGTCTCGATCGCGTCCTAACAATGAAATTGGACGTACGTTAGACACGAGGTTTTCCTTTTGAAATTTAAGAAGAGAACGAGACTTTGCAGCATTGAATTTTTCTTTCTTTGTTGAGTGTAGCTAACATTAATTCCATAAGGTGTCCCATTTTTGAAGCAATCATTTCTTAGACACTTTATTGTAGTACCTTGTGCGCTCCTTCTCACGTACAGTCTCTTACATTGATAAAGGTTGCTCAACGCCAACAACAGCAAAGGTTACTTCAGCAACAGTTGACTGGAGTGATTCAGCCTGCTGCGCCTGCAGCGACACCTGCCACAGCGACAAACCCTAGAGGCACTCCTGTTAATTCAAAGCATAAGCCAGCTATAGCACCTACTCCTGCCAAAAAGATACAAAGGCTCAACGGAGCTAAGGTCATCGTGACTAACAATTGTGACAAGGTAAACGTCCAAATAATTAATACAAAAGCCGTTGCTCGGTCGATGCTTCCGAAGGAGACAACGGCTACTCCCATATTATAATGTTGCTCATCTTTGTTTCAGACTGAAGTAAATGATAATGAAAATATGAATCAAACGGTGACATCCACGACGGTAATGTCTAATTCCACGGGGAATCACACGTCCTCGACGATAAAGGTTTGTCGGCCGCCACCGTTGGCGCCGTTAAGTGCGGGAAATAAAATAAATCAACGGACGGTTTGTACGCCAATCGCCGAGGATTCGGACTCTACGAACAATTCCCTAGCGTCTAGCAGTGGTATCGGTGGGAGTAGAGATTGTTCTGGTGTCGGTGCCGAGGAGGAGAATTCACTAACTAGTTTCGAAGGGATTCTCTTGAATGGTGCACCGAGTAATTTGGATATCGACGCACAGGACGACGGTTCGTCAAAGGACTCGTCGAGTTTGAGCTCCAAGGAGAAACCGGTTCAGAGTATGATGCTTGCTGATCTTCTTGAGAAGAAAGTCGACAAAGAACCGATAATGAACGGCGTGCTGGGTAAGAACTCTGTGAACGAGAAGGGCATGGATCTAGTGGAGAATCATATTGAAAAGGTGCTGAAGGAATCGCCAACAGAAATGAAGATTAAATCCGAGATGGAGGAGAACAGCGTGAGGCAGACAGAAGTGTCTGAGGATACGTTGATAGAGGCTCCGAGGGGTATTAAGAGGACAGCCAGTGACTCCGATGAGGTCGATGCCAAGAAGCCAAAGTATTCGAACGGTACGACGTCGCCGGATCCTGCCGTGGACTCAACCACGGCCGAGTCCACGGTATCCAGTTTGAAATCCGAGGATCAGGATGACGATAAGGATAGCGAGAAGGCTACCGTTTCCTCGACAGCCGCGAATCTGTATGCTGCTCTTGCGGCAGACTGCATAGAAGATGAAACGGATCTTGATGAGCAAGTTGCTGTTAATAAGGAGGAACCTCCGACGGTAATAAAGGAGGAGCCACCTACGTTTATCGCGCAAGTAGATCAGCAACAGCAACAACACCATCAGCAACATCAACATCACCAGCAACAGCATCAACATCAGCACCAACAGCAGCTGATAGTAGCAGCCCCAAGGCAGATAGTAGTACAACAGACCCTACAACCAAACAACCAAGTAATCATTCCAACGGCGCCAGTGAAGGGTAGACAACCCCAACCGCAACCGCAGGTATTACTCCAGCAAAGTGCCGGGGGACAATTGCAATACGTCGTATCCGGTGGTGTTCCCGGACAGAATTACGTTCTTGCTCAGCCGCAGACAGCGCTGGTGCAAGGACAAGCACAGACGGTACTTGTCGCTCAAACGACCCAACAGCAGGGAACTGGCGCGAAGACCATTATCATTCTACAGCCACAATCAGCCGCACAACCCAGCCCCCAGAAGATGGTCGCCGTCACGCCCCAGGGTCAACAGGTCGTCGTGACGCAGGTCCAACGACCCATTCTACAGAGTCCCGCCCTGGGAAACATACCGCCGCCATTGGTACCGACCTCGGCGACGATACCACAGACTTCCATTATAGTGAATAGTTCGGTAGCACAAACCAATCCAAATGCGATGACAGTTACGATCCCTGCGATGGCACAGCAGAGTTCGGTCACTACCAGTGTGCCGTCCAGGGTGGTTACGCCTACGCCTGCATCCACACCTCCGCCCACCAGACCTACCACCCCTCATCAGGCAGCTTCCACGCATGGGCTCAACATCAAGCAACAACCTATCAAGGTCATGAAGACAGTGAACTCGTCGACGTCCATGGAGCTGGAATCTAAGCCTTCTACGAGTCAACAGACAGCGGAGTCCAAGACGATCACTATTAAAATCGACCCTAATGCATTCTTGTGCGAGTGGCGTGGGTGTCTCAGGTAATTCATCCATTCTCAGTCCCCAGTACTGAGTTATTAACACATTATGAATAATTACCTACGAAAGTGCTAAACGTATGTGCAACTTTTTTTGTTATGTTAAAGGCAATTCAAAACCGCTCACGAAGTTTACCTCCACGTGTGCGAGGTTCACTGTCCTACCGGTGGCGAAGAGATCTTGTGCTTATGGGCCAGCTGCGACGGTCTCAAGAGACGCAGGTTTTCCTTAATGACTCATCTTTACGATAGGCACTGTAATTCTGAGGTAAGGACAGATCTTTTAAAATTATTTCTCACGTACTGTACCTCCTGCGCACCTACAGGCCGATTAATGTCCTGACGTTCTGTGCTTTCACGTGTAGATTATGTCTGTAAGGAGGAAGCAGCTGACGGTCACCGGAAAGACGGAGATCTCGACGTCGACTCCTCCGACGCCACATCATCCGGGTTACGCGCCTAATGCAGCATTCCATGCTATCAAAAGGCATGCCTTGGAATTTGTCAATCCAAAGGAACTAATGGTAAGTCCTCGAAGTCTTTCGATCTTCGGAATTTTTTACTCAGGACTCTTTACGATACTAATTAATCTACCTGCTGCACACGTAGCTACGACTTTCTTCGCGATCCTCTTCATAGAAATTGTCACGCGAGACTCTTTAACGTCACGTCGCTCGTGACAATCTTGATCAGATGCTTCTGGGCTGTTGCTAAAGCGACGACCATGTTGCAAATGTCTGGAGGTTATCGCAACAGCATGGAAAAGAAGCAATAACCATATTTATATAAATGGGGATGCGAGTGTGACGTTGTAGCGCTTAAAAGAGACAATCGATGATTGATAAAAGAAAAATTACGTTAATTACTCATTTGTCCAAACGATCTCATCTATGTATACGAATGTGAACTTTTGATCGCTACCTCGTTTCCACGGCACTGCTGTCAGGTGTACCAATCTGAGGAGTGTAGATAATAAGATTTTTTTATAAGCTCGTGATACGAAAACGACACTGAACACCCGAGGGGACTCCTTTAGACATCCCGAGACTCTCTATGTGTCTTTAAACAAAGAAACAAAAAACAAACACCCTTTATTGCGTCTTTACTGTGAACTTAACCGAATTTCTTGTTCTCCTTGGCGAGCAGCAGAGGCCAACCAAGCCCGCTGCAGCCACCTCAAGCTCTTCTTCCCCCAGACCTGGGCAAAATCCTCCGCCAGAACAGGTAAACACGAGTTCAGAACAATCCGAAAGGAAGTCACGACATCACAGCCACGGCCCCTGTGTGCTGCGCTGCCGCCTCGTTTTCTATTCTCCTCTCTTTTTTGTGTCTCTGCTTTATCTCCTCTCTCCTCGCACCATGTTTATTGTCTTTCTCTCTTAATTGTTTAATACTCAGTTACCCCAGCATGGCTCTTTCATTTTATTGTTGTCTCCATTTTGTAGCTAGTCATTGCTGTAACATTCATTTGTGTTTGTTTCCTTAAGTCTGAGGTGTCACACGCGTTGGCCCAAAGGCCACAAGTGTCGTTGCGATTTTTTTTTTAATTTTATTTTTTAATTAATTCTACACGACCTAAGTCGATGGGCTCGCTTCTCATGTATCAGTGCTCTACCTTTATAGGAGGCTGTAATAAATTTTATTAGTAATATCATAAGATAACAAAGAAAACAACGAAATAGATAATAATTTATGGCATAGATACTTGGTACAACGTGCAGTACCCATTCCCAATGCTTTTATTTATAAGATTGGGCGTGTAGAATTAGAAGCTGAAATGTGGCCTCGATTCAACTAGAATGAACAATAAGTCTAGCTGTATCTGAAAGGAAAAATATGTTCCGTATTGTTGTCTGCTTATACTTTTTTTTTTGCAATTTCATTTGTCTTGTTCGGAAAAACGTGATTTCTGTAGTAAGTTGATAGCGTACTCTCATCGCGTTACCATTTGGCATGCCCTGATGTAACTAATTTTGCATTAAACTTTGTCACAATCTATTGGCATCGAAAAGAAAAAAAAAAGAATGAATGTTTATCTCGATCGATGACATTCGGACTCTTCAAAGAGAAACAGCGTTTTGCACGTAATTTTTGTTGTTCTCGTACTTTCATAATATTTTTTCCATGCTAAAATAAGCGTACGATAACATTATTGGAGCACGATGCAAAATCGCATATCAAGGTGTTGAAAAAAAGCTTAAAGTAGTATATTAGATTTAAAAGAAAAAAAAAAAATGCTTCGGCAAGATTATTATTGATATGACAAAGCAATTGTTGTCCAAGTACACAACGTTGGGACGTGACGAAAATTTGCAAGTGTTGTTTAATCCTTTTGTTGTTTTTGCCATATTTATTTTCAGTATTATGAAAGACGACATTTGTATTTGTCGATAAAGATAATTATTTTTCTTTTACAGGATGACAACGAAGGTCCGGTGACCAAAAGTATTCGCCTGACGGCAGCTCTTATTCTCAGAAACCTAGTCATATACTCCGCACACGGTAGAAGGTGAGTTTCCTGCTTGAGAAGTTTCTTTAAGGCACAAAGCAAAAAGAAAGGAATAATAGTTAAAAGATAAAAAGACTCTCTATGGAGTTTTTGGCTATTTATTTATATTATCTTACACTTTATTTTCTTTCTTAGGCATCTAAGGGCGTACGAGCCTCATCTGGCTGGTGTGGCATTAAGTAATGTCGAATCGTCCAGAACAATCGCTCAGGTCCTGTACGACATGAACGATCAGAGCAATAGCAGTCACAGGTGACCTCTTGAACCTGGCCTCTAAGGAAAGCAAGCTTTTTAAAATTGCGAGCAGCGATCAACTTGAACATTACGAATTCTAGTGTAAAAGTGTGAGGCTAATTGTTGCAAAAGAAGGAAATGATGATGATGATGATGATGATGATGATGATGAGACCGCAATGGAGCCGTCGTGTCGTTTGCATCGGTCGTCGTCGAGTCTGGATGAATTTCAAACATCAAATATCCGAGAGCGACAATGTAAAAACACGTGTTGGATGGACAATGAATGAAGAACAGCGAAGAACTGCAAGGAAACAGGAACAGGAATAATGAGGGTGAATTTGTGTACCTGCGCGTGCACACGGCTGTCGTGTGTGTGTGTGTGTGTGTGTACATGTGGATGCTCCTGGTAATTTGTGTACACGGGACGGAAGTCGTGGAGTAAACAGGAAGACGCAGCAATGTTCCGTATAAAAATAATAATAAAGAGGCCTATAAACTTACTAGGCAAACACCATTGCCAATTTAGAGATAAAATAAAATAAAACGATTAACTGAAACCTAGTGACGTGAAAACAAAGATTGTAGCTGAAGTGATCCAGAACAGTGATAACGAACGAGATAATATTTCAGATTTAATATTAATATTTATTTTCTCAATCAAGAAGCGAAAGAAATGTTTTTAGTAAACGTGTACAAACAAACAAACAAAATGATCGGAGGTGCAGAGTTTGAAGATGATGGAGAAGGAAGAGAAGGAGGAGGAGGAGGAGCAGTGGGCTTGAACGACGAGGAAAAATACTTTATGGACGTTATAGTTAATTGTAATCATTATTATTAATTATTAATATTATTACTACTGTCATCATTGTACGAACTATGTTTCTTTTCTTTTTTTTTTCTCCATAAGTCACCACGAATCTAGATTGTAAAGAAACTTTTTATCGAATGTATTTCTTAGGAATCTATAATTTGTCGCTTATTAATTGCATATTGCAATTACATGGCTATATTATTGTCTCTCTTTGTTTCATTATTGATTTATTCATAATATCAAAAGTTACTAAGGATATCGAGACACGTACTGTCACACGAGGCACCACACACGATTGCATTCACCATGTACACGGACGAATTAGTGGCGGGCGAATTAAATTTCATTCTTGAGAAAAGTATTTGAAAAATTGTACCGGAAGCTCCATGCAATGCCTAACCTTAGCGCGAATTTTCAAAGCTGAAAATATCGCGCATAAGATGTCCTATCGAATAGCGGTACGCCTTTTCTTTAAGGCCGACAAAGTGAGCTGGGTGGGGGGAGGGGGGGGAATATTTTACAGAAATTCACATATGTCCACACACATACACACGCACACACTTCTCGCAGAAATTTATGTACAGATACTCCTCGACGTAGACCCAGTTGCTTTGAGGTCTTGTAACAAGAGTGACCTTAATATTCCCTGAATTGAAAGGATCAAATGCGGATGCTGTTGTGACAGTCGATAGAAAAATCTCGAGAATCTCGACATATCCTCCATCCACGCGTATATATTTTCTATGATCGATGATGCCGTTTTCTCGAGTTTTGTACGAAAATTAAGCAACGAAAAAAAAAACGCCCCGGTCAATGACCTTACTGTTGCGACGTTGACCTCGAATTTATGGGGCTAAACTCGTAGCTAATTTTCTTTTTACATTTCTTCTTTCTTTTTAAAGAGAACAAGGACCTGCGCTGTCTCGTCTCCGGGAATCTAAAACCAAATTTGTCTCTGCCGTTTACCCAATTTTCATTCTACTATTCATTTCGCAATGCACTTGCACTAAAATCTCCTTGGGTTCTTCTTCGCTGCGTAAAAGTGCTCGCTTTTTTCATCGTAAGATTTGCGCAAATTGATCATTCAACCGAATTCATCATTGATTGAATCGATTTGACAATAAGGCGCATCTTCAATCTCGAATGATCGAATAGCAATCAGAATTATTTCCATTAAATTTTATCTTCACGCCTTTGCGTTAATCACTGGGAACTTATTGGTAAATCGATGCGTCATGTTGGTAGGATTGTTAGTAACGGTAATTAGTTATAATAGATCCGGGTCAATTTTGTGTAATTGAATATTTCTGAGGGAGGCACAAGGAAATGGAAGCACGATGCAATTTATGTCGAACTCCTGATCCTTCGTACATCCATATGTTCACTAGGGGAGAGAGATGGAAAGAAAATGAGTATATGAAATATAGAATGAAAGACAGTGAGAGAATGATTTTCGTTATTCTCATTTTAATTATGTCCGACATCCTGTTAATTAGGTGGGAACTGTCAGGTTGCATTTACGTTTATTATTAAATAACAGAGACGAATCCTGAGGCGAACGGTAAGCCAATCACGACGTTAAGATTATATATATATATATATATATATATATATATATAATTATCATTATTAATTATTAATTAATTATAAATACTTGTAAATAATGCCTGTATTTCACTCACGATGTTACATGCAAAACGGAAGTGTAAATTTTTCTGGAGAAATTTCGTTAGGTTTAAACGTCATTGAGGGTGAATGAAAAAGTAAACAAAATTGGACACGAGTTATCGTACACTTATAAATACGTCTAGAGATAAACGTTTACACACACGCATACATACGTACACGGACACACAAAACAAGCTGAACTAAAGTTTTCTGTATTATAATAGATTATGACAAAACGTAGAAGTTGCAAGGAAAACGGATTTTTGTAATTATTTAAATCGTGACGATGCGGAAATTTAATAAGGCTGGGTCAGTATTAACGAGCAGCCGATTAAGAATAACTAAGGACATAAAGTATAATAATAATGGACCCCGTGCGAGCCTCTATTATGTATTTTAATATTTATATATATATATATTTACATGTATACAAGTACCATTATACGAAGTGCACGTATATATGTGTATATATATATTTTAAAAAAAAAGAAGTTTAATAGCTAAAACCGTTTAGGAGGACGAAAATCTTGCAAGAGGCTTTTTATTTTTATTATTTGTAATTACTTAGTTTAAATGTTCAACGTTTGGTACGATCATGAGAGGATTAAATAAAGAGCTCTGTAAAGGAACGAAGCGGTGATGTAATAAATGACTGAAGGAAGAATATAGAAAGAGAAGAGGACATGGGAGAGAAAGAGAGAGAGAGAGAGAGAGAGAGAGAGAAAGAATTTTTAAAAATCAATTCAATCGATAGCGGAATGAATGTCAGCGAATGGTTTATCATTCCAGCGTCAGTGTGACGTGTGAGTGCGAGAGAGAGAGAGAGAGAGAGAGAGAGAGAGAGAGAGAGAGAGAGATAATGATAACACGCTTTAGAGTGTAAACCGATCAAAAAGAAAAGGAAAAAGTATATACTGTCGATGAAAAAAAAAAGACACTTTTGAAATCGAGCGATCGTGAACACTCCAGTCATCGCCTCATTGTCATCACTTGTCACATTGTTCACACTAGGCATACGTATAATACGAGAAGAAGAAAAAAAAAAGAAAGAAAAACAAGCAACTTTAATATAACAATTATACCATATATTTTTCATGTGCTTTGTCTTGATTTTTTTGAGCTCCGGTCGATAAATCTAATTAACGCCAGACCTTGGGCCGTTGTTTTATTTTTCTTACGGGACAAAAGAAAATGTGTATCTAGGCGTTTAGGGCAGGAACGATAAGGAAAAATTGTCTTAATTTCTTTGGTATAAATTCACAGTCCTGGTATACAGAGTACAAAGAGTATTTATTGCGTTATCGAAATACAAGGATTGGTGTACAAAATTATTGTTGGAAGGTATTACGTTTTACGGGTTACGAATAAGATTAAATCTACTGTATTTAAGAATTATTGTTTGCCCCTTTTAATGTTTTCGTTGGATGGACCATTCCGGAAAGTCAGATCCACATGTATTTCCGAACTGCTGTCAGAATACGAATCTTCAAACGTATCGAGGATCTCGAATGATCCTGTGCCACATTGTAAACTTTTGGACGGATCTGTCTGTAGTCTTGAATAATCTGATCTCGATTGGAATTTGTCTGCTTGGTTAGAATTACATAAATTGAACAAGCGTCGCTCAGACTTCAGCTTTGCTATATCTTCCTGCAAGTTTTTGCAAGGTGTACCAGACTTTGATTTGCACGTTCCATAATCCATTGACGTTAACTCTCTCTCAGAATCTAATTTACCTGTTTGTACTTTACTTGAGGAAAATGGAATCCCTTGGTACTTTGTGGTATACGTCGTATTGTTTATTTTTGCTTGATCCTTTGTGAGTAACTTCACCAAGTCATTCATAGGCAGACGTCGTGATGATCTTTTGGGTAAATCTTGAAACGTTTGCAACCCTGCGTCATTGTTTTCATTCTTATTGTATGATTCCTTACTTCTCTTTTGGGCCTGAGGAATGACTTTCACCCGATACCTGCTACTTTCATTTTGATCTTTCTCAGAAAGATCATTGGGCTTGGACCTTTTGCATGCTTGTAGTTTTTTCAATGTAAATGGTCTGGTGTCTTGTTTCTTATTATTGTTCATCGACTCTGTGTACACTGCACTGCTCAAAGTTTGTGTACAATTGTCTACAGTGCATTCCTCTAGCTTTTCATTCCTGTGCAAAGATTGAATTGGCTTTTTGTAAATCGAATTTCCGGCCGTAGTCCTTTTCATTAATTTTTCTCCAACTTTTGCTCTTTTTAATTTAAATGGCGGAATCCCACACGATAGTCTTTCCACTTTGATCATTTTTTCAGGAACTTTATTATCTGTATTTGCTGTAGAATTAATACCAGGAGGAAGTTCCGGAGGTACATAGGATATTAGTTTAGGGTCGGATTTCTTGACTCCTCCAATTGTCTCTTTCTCTGGGACATTTTTTACCATTTTTTCTAAAGCTTTTGGTACTTTGCTCTGTCTTTCAGGACTTCCTCGAGACACTCGACTGCTTACAGGACTCGTATTGCGCTGCTGAACTTCGTTGCTACTACTTGGAATTATTTCTTGTCTTAAATCAGTAGAGCAACACGATGTTGCTGCTATTATATGAGAATTAGAAGACTGGGTGCAAGCAGTCACTGATAAATTGTAGTCTTCAGTTTCCTTAGTGCTTTTAGAATTTTCATCCTTTTTCAAAATTTCTCTTTGAAGAGGCGTGACGTTCGCTGCTAATTTTTTTCTGACACCGCATGTAGAAATTACTGATGATTTATCCCCAATCTCTTCCCTTTCAACTGTCTGTGGTACATTACTCTCAATTATTCTAATCGGAGGGTCGATAGTATTAATACCATACTCTCTGTATTTTTTATGTTTAATCATTTCTCTAGATATTGGCGATCGTAAACAATTTCTTGACTTCGTAACGCGTACCGGCCTTTTCTGTTTTGATCTTGATGACGATGCTGAATTGGTTTTACGATCAGTTATATTATTTTCCCTGTTGCTTCTATCCATTGTTGATTCAATAATTCGATCTGCATTACTATCAGTTGTAATAGAAGTTACACTAGTCTTTTGATACTCTGTTCTTTTTGATACTTCCGTTTGGCTGCAACAGGATTCTACAGTTTTATCATTCGGTTGAAAATTCGATTCTTCTTCTACCTGCTGGAAGGTAGAAGTGGCTCTTGGGTTCCAAGTAGATATAGATGCTGATTTAGTAGCGGAAGAAGATGGATCAAATGAAGTTGAAGGTAATTCACTCGTCGAGGAAGTCCCAGGGTATACTGAAGCTGAAGTACAATCCTCAGTAGTAAAATTATGAGTATCAGTGTCCTGAGAACGTTTGATCGAAGTAATTTTAGATAGTGGAAAGTTATCAGGCTGCTTAGTAGTATTCTTTGTTGACAGTGTATCGTTAACGTTAATCATTGATGACTTACTCTTCATGATATTATTCATTTCAGCTAATTGTCTCTCTAAACTACGTGTATGCTCCTTAATTTCCGTTAGTATTCTAATGAAGTCTGGTTTAGTTAAATCAGATGCAGTGATACTACCAACTCTCTCTGATAATAAACGACTTTCAGTCTTGTTAGAGTTTCTACTGACTTCAGTCTTTGTCTCTTGAGCGTCTGTCCTTGATCTTAATTTTTCAATGTTGTTCAGTGCACTCTTGAATAACGCTATAGTATCATTTGTAAGATTGGCATCCGGTTCTATAATCTTCGAAGACATTGACACTGCCTTATTAGATCTTATAGAGGAATTAGTGATTGATTGTGCTCCATGGGTATCCGCAGATGAATGCATCTCAGTATCAAGTTTTAATGATTTTTCTGTTTTCTGGGTTTCTGATGTATTATAACCGGACGTATCATCCTGTATATTTCCACAGCAGTCTCTTTGATCGTGACTATTATCTAAGTTATTTCTGTCATCGGTATTCCCTGTTCTCTCACGAGAAATATACTGAGGCCACGAATCTTTCTCACGAGAGTCGCATCTGTCATTCGTTTGTCGTGCTGAAGGTGCTCTAAGTGATTCTTCATGTGTCAAAACATTTTCAGTTCCACAAGGTGGCACGTGGGGACCTGTTGATAAGCAGAACTTTGACAAATTCTTGTCCAATGTGAAGGTCTTTTTGTCAATAGTTTTTTTTATCATCTCTCTCTCCGATTGGCTGTTTGCATTAGCCGTAGTTTCTAAATGCGGTGCTTCCGTGTACCCGACGGAAGTCGACGTTTCAGTGTTCGTTCCTCCCTGGCACGCAACTCGCGTCCCGTGAGTTTCATTCTGTGTTAAATTGGTATCAGTGTTTTTCTGTGAAACCGACTTACTGGTCTGCAGACTCGTCGTGGAGGAAACTTTTGACGCTTTATGTGGCTTCAGGATACTGATAGTCTTGTCGCTGTCAGTCTTCAAACAACGAATGGTATGTTTTATCCTCTCTGAGAGTTTTTGCTTCTTTTTATTCTTCTTAATACGTCCTCTTGTGACACTGTCGCTGAAAGGGTTCACTAACGCTCTATCAATGCTTTCTTCAGAATATGTAACGTCTTTCAGAGTCAGACAAAGTTTAGATAATGAAATCTGATCATTGTTAGTCTTGATCGTTATTCTTTTTCCTGTCGTTGCTGTGCACATCTCATCAATTTCTGGATACTGGATAGAGATGCTTGTACTGTGTACTGGCTTCAGGTTAGAGTTAGGTTGACTAGAGACAGACAGTTCGTTCCTAGGGTTATTCGTGCTTCTAGCATTCCTCTGGAGCAGAGGCCCTCTCGGGTCCCCAGAAGTTTGATCCGATGAATGATTAGCATCTTCTACGTGAGAAATTTCGGCGATCGGTAATCTCGTGGCTTTTCCATGCGACTGTTCCTTCATCAATATTTGATCCAAAGCAACATGATCACAAGGTACTCTTTGAGTGTTCTGATAGCGTTCAGTTTGGTTAGAATTCAATGCACTCTTATATTCTCTATTATTTGAATGTGGTATCGTATCCGGATACAGAATTATTTTAATACACGGTGTCTCGTCTTCCTTGAACTGAAAATATGCGTTACTGCATGTTTCATTGCCATTTCGTTTGCACTTGCGTACCGGCGCCACGTAAGTCCAAGCAGGGCTCATGGGAAATCTATTTGTTCTGCATACTTCACTCTTGGCGCATCTTTTAGAACAGACGTCATCAGTCTTGCTGGATATTCTATATCAATGAATGACAATTCATTATTAAATTTCCACTCTATATAACTACATTGAAATCTACGTTAAAGCTATCCGGTGTTGAGTTAAGTGACCTGTAAAAGAAAAGATACAAAATTTATTAGAATCCTCGTGTCCAATCAAGAGAAGAAAATGACAGTAGACAGTTTAACAGTGGGACTCAAGTATATTTTTCAAAAAAGCACTAATACCCTAGTACACAAAAGGACACTAAAAAAAGGAAACGCACGCTACCTTAGAGTAAGATAAATTAGAATGAATATAGATTATCAAAAGAATTTTTCATGTAAACGTAATGACAGAGTGTGGCTGTCTAGTGAGAACTGGAGGATTTGTTTGAGCAACAGGAATTCTCATGCAGGGACGATGGTGGTCTATGGGGACACCGAAGGACATAAGTCGTGGACAATCTATTTGGCAGCCTGCTACAGACAGTAGTTCTCGTGGAAGGTGTATTGCACTGGGTGGTAAAGGACTGTGCAGTGTCCTTATCGCGGGGCGAGTGAGTTCCGGCCGAGTTTGAGGAAACGATGCACTTTGGAAGCGCGCTGTATGGTCTCTTCAGCCAGTCTGGTTGCCTGGCAGAGTTTTTTAATTGTGTAAAAGAATATCAAATTTGATCTTTGAGAACTAATTAAGTCGCTCGCACTCCCAAAACTACCTTTGACCTCGTCCTTTCCACTCGGTAATTACTCTAACATCCGCACGTGGCGCTGCTAGGGAAACCTCACCACGAAGAGTTGAATTTGCATGCTGGGGACAATTACTCTCGGTGCACGCTTGAATATCTCTACGTGATACAATAATAAGGATCCTTGTAAACTGTTCTAGAAATCTATATACAACTTTAGAAGTGACTTTAAAACGGGTCTTATCGTTGTTATACGGATAATGGATTATGGTGGTTTTACCGTCGACTTTCTTCGTCCTTTCTGGCACGGTCGAATCTCTCATTGGTCACTTGTCTACGAAGCTCACCGATCTGCTTGCTGTACTCAGCTGCCTGGTTTTGGTAGCGTCTCAATTCGCTGGATTCGTCGCTCCTTCAAGGAACAAGAGACAAAAGTGCAGAGTTTAATAGTAGACATTCTTTTAGAATCGCTTTTGTAGAGAATGCAGAAAACAAGTCTTACAGTTTTGTTTGAAGTTCAGCGATCTTTTGCTTTAATCTTGTCATTTCGTTCTGCAATTCTTGATTGGCCGTTTGCGTATTCATGGATTCTTGTCGAGCTTGAGATAAAAGTACCTCCAATCTATCCACAGCTGCATGATCACGATCCATTTGGTCCTGAACCATATTCTGCTCGGCTTTCAATCTCGTCAGTTGTGCTTCGCACTGATCGATACAGAAATAATGTGATATTCGTATTTTATTAATTAATTAATGACTGATTAAAGATACCTGTGCTTTCAAGGCGTCCTTGTCACCGATCTGCTTCAGCAGAGTCTCTTTTTGCTGATCTAACTGAACGCATAAATCTCGAACTGCATTCAGATCAGCCTCTGCTCTTTTCCTTTGCTCCCCTTGTTGCCGTAACTGAGTTTCCATGCTGGCGACGTTCTGCGTCAATTCAGCGATCTACGAGTATAATGATCAGAGAGGCGAATTAAAATCTTTCCAAGTAGACTTCGTTAATCCTAACTTCAATTCCTTGTTGGTTTGTTGTCCCATTCGAATTTCTAAGTGCGTAGATGCTCGAGCGGATATTTCGAATTAATTAACAAAAGATACCTGAGTCTCATAGCCTCTAATCAAACAGTCCCTATCAGCTAGTTGTCGTTCCAAATCAAGCAGTCGATCGCGGGCTGACTGCAATGCACCGCGGGCTTCTGCCGCTTCGGACTCCAAGCTGTGATTGTTGTTTTCCAAAACAGTAGCTTCCAGACTGAGACTTCTAAAATGATTCAGCATCTCCGTTCTCTCGTTTTCCTAAAAATCAATCACGAGCACAGACGGCTTTACAATGATCTCAGTGTCCTCTTCGTATCGCTTGGTGTCATCGCTATTTGAAATCTGACTGTACTTTTCTATTGAGAAGATCCTCAGCGCGTCGAACTTCACTGACGTAGGTCTGCAATTGTCTTTTGAGGTCGTAGGATTCGCCTCGCGAGGCTTCGAGTTCCCTCTGAAGATTCCGCACCTCGCAGGTTACGGATGCCAGGTCATCCTGAAGCCGTCTATTCTCTTGAATAGCGCTTTCACGATCTGCCGACGCGTTAGCCAATTGCCTCTGAAGATTCTCCATCTCCAGATGCATTCCTCGCAATTGTCGTTCCTGTTCTGCGCTCTGCTCCAGGCATAATCTGTAACAATTTACAAACATCAGTTCCACAGAGTATTGTAAATTGACTCTTGGTAATGATACAACCAAGGACTGTCAATATCATGAAATTGATGACACTCCAAGTGAAAGTATCTTCTGCATCTATCCCACTGCTACATACACATTCTGTGAATCATTATATTGCCAAATATCAAACATATCAGCACGAATTATCACATTTTTCTTCCACGAAATTCAACTTGAATTGGGGACGCTTCATGACTTATAATTCCGTCATAAAAATTCTTGTAGCCTCTACTATTTCGTCATGTCTCATCATCACTAAGTACGATGTACAAAACATTTATTTTCGTGAGCTCAAGATTCAATGGTTACCATTTTGCCAATAAAACAGTCCATGATAAAGTCTGATGGCAGAATGAACCACGTGGACCGTAAAAAAAAACTGTATATCAACCAAGTGCATAACGAATACTGTAATTTTCATGGATTCACGTGTTACATAAGTTTATCCTTATTTGTACGCGAATTCCTACGTAAACGAATGCGAAGCACGTGCATCCCTAATGACGAAAGTCGACGTCATCAACGAGGACAAGGGCGACAGATACGCTTATATGAATGAGGTCGAATTAGAAACGTAACGCGAATAATTATTTGAGGCGATTCTAATTACGAGTATCAAGAATAAATTGTGAAAATCCAGGCTGCTAGTTAGCATAAAAAAGAGCATCTTCTCTGGAAGAGTTTCCAGAAGCGAAAAAGAATTGTCTCCGACACTCTTGAACCAAAAGAGTATTTTTACATTTTTTTCAACGATGATCAAACTGTATAAACGAAATGTTCGCTACGGCTATTCGCTACTTCGTTTTACAGTACTATTATACGGTCCGGTTACGTCCTCAAAGTTCTTACGCAACACGCAAATCGATTATCACAGCCGATCGAGAGAAGGAGTTAGATAGCAAAGCCGGCTTCCAACGGTAAGACTCCTATCGACTTTCACTCGCTCCTTGTTAGCCACAGCCTCCGATGGCAAAGAAGCTTGCTGTGGCTCTTGCATAGGAAAGTGAAAATACACGAAGCAAAGTTTCGTGTTACATGGTGGCATTAACAAAACGGGTTCCAGGCACGGATCCAGTATCTTTGGACGCATCTTAATATGCCAACGATAATTATGGAAGACCAGAAAGATTTAGAGAAGAATTTTTGAAGGACACGTCCAACAGAAGAATCTTTATCCAAGGATGAAGATTGCAACTCTCGCTGAGCCATTTTGAATTTACCAGCCCTGCTGCTCCTGTAATTAGAAATAGTCCGACTGTGCATAATGGCAGAGGCATTAAAAAAAGACAATTGAGGAAAAACTTCCTTCCTGTACGTTATTGTCATGTACGATGTTGACTGCGTAGGTTCTGCATGCGCCGGTACGTTCTCGCGGAAGTTGGGCTTTTATTCACTTCCTCAATGGTCTTATTAGCTTTGTATCATTATATAGTGAGCTTTGTCCTATTTCCTGAATTACCCGATATTATACTCTTAATGGTACGTATCAATGATTTCTCTGCTGTCGTTCAGAGTCAATCAGTCGAAGTTTATTAAAATTTCTTTTCATTTCCGCGAAACCTCTCAAACATCTTGAATCCATGGGTTCTGGAGAGTCTGGCGGATACTAAGAAAAAACAGACAGACGAGAGGATAGAACATTTTTATAAACATATCACGTTCACAAGTGCGCGATGTCTTTTTTACTTTCACGGTCGCTCCTCAGGGTCACTGCGTAATCCTTTCTTGCTGGACATCTCACTTTATAGGAATAGTTACGTTTCATCGGTTTGCCTAGGAATTTCATTGTGTTATCGTGATCTCCATACTGAAGCTGATCTGTCAAACTAATAAGACTCTACGCAATATTCAAAATCAACTAGCTGATATGTCTGATGAAATATTTTACTTGAACATGTTGATCTAATTTGACATCTAATTTTCAAATACGTAGTTGAATCTCAGCCTCTTCCTCGTGGCAGTTGGAACGCGTCCATGAATGAGTCAGAGTGCATCGCCCTGAGATACCTGCATCTCTTTGTTATTCTTCCTCTCGATTGCTTTCACGACAAGACTTCTACGGTTTTAAAAGTCTACCCGACGCCGCCAACATGTGTGCATTTACTTCGCTGCTACCCCGTTGGTTCATCGTCATTTCACCGTTACACGAAGCTGTCTCATAGGTTATATTTATGAAGCTACTAGGAAGATTCTATTCATAGCTCGAGAATCGTTACGATATACGAAACGATATTAGGATCGAGATTTTGGCGCGGGAGAAGAAAAAAATTCAATAGAAACCCGACGTGGCTATCGCTTACTTGTCTTTGTTGTTGTCTTGTCTTATTGTCACTACAATAGTTTTGTTGAGATTAATCGTGTTATTGGCACTGATACTTTTTCTATGCTGGTTCTAGACTTCTATCTCCAATCTGAACCGGAACCGTAACGCGAAGATTTGTCCAAGTGATTTTTGCGTTCAAGGACGATGACAGATTTGTCACTGGAGTTAAGTAATTTAATAACGACAATGAAGCGCCTGTCCTTTCTGTGTCTCTTTGCGATTCTAATGCGACTCTCTGACGGATTTGATATTCATATCGTAACGAGGATTCAGAATGATTTCGTTGGATTTATCGGGAGACGGAAAAAAGAAACTGATCTCTCAAGAGAATAAAGGAGGAACTACAAAATGGTTTACGTCATCTTTAAAAGGAATGTCGGACGCGTTGGTCGTAACCAGGATGCGCCCTCAGGCAGGTTTAAGATTATGCAATGTCAAGTCGATGGAAATTTCAGAAGGTATCACACTAGGCGGAATCTATAAAATTATAACCTCAAATTACATACGAGTCGAATGCCAATGTATTAATTCACTGAAACCTATTGTCGTGTGTTTTAGGATACTCCTATTATCGTTTTAAGTACAGTTGTGTTATCTGTTATATATATTTAACGTTCCGATACTATTACGAAACTATGTTCCGTCGTATGAATTGATAATGGAACATTGTTGGACGCCCACAAAGTGGCCGGGAATCTGCCTACGCAAAGATTTGTGCCTTTCTATATGCATGCACGCAGGATAAGGTAGACTGTGTTTATTTTATTGAATCAGAATTTTCATAACCTCGTCAACGATTATCGGAATTATTTTTATCTTAGATTCGATTGCATATTACTGCACGAGTGGATAGGGGAAAGGAGTCAAGGCCCATTCTGGTAACGGTATTCCTGCACATCCTAGTTGTTAAGGTTAAGTGAAAAACCCAACTATGATCCCATAGAGCAGAGAAGTCATACTGCAGTATCGGTCAGTGAAGGAAAGAAGGAAAAATTCTTTCCTGTGCTCTGTTATAAAAAGCGTGAGCAATTGCCGAATGCCCGTCTATCTGATTCAGTTTGAAGCACGAAGAAGTTAGGTAACAGCTGTATACAGTCGTGAAACGTATCCAGCCTGAAGTCAGTCTTTGCGCGAGACTCGGCACTATAAGACCTAAGCTCTTAACGTGGTTGATCTTTCTCTTTATCATTTGAATTACTCTAGAGATATTTTCCTTTATCATTTGATACATCGTCGGGAAAGAAAGAACTAATTGTGAAATCGTGATGTGACTATTCGCCGTGTTATCTGTGAGAGTTGGATAAAGCTATGAGAAACGAACGAGTGTAAGATCCATTTATGATTACTGGTTATATATAATTTAAAATTATTATGTTATAATAAAATATTGAGACCCGATTTGATCGAGGAATTTTGGAAAAAGATTATGATAGTACTTTGTTGATCTTTTTGTTAAGTTTCAAAAGTTTCTTTAATTCCCGCGTTAATTTATATAATTACAGTATGATTATTCATTGCTCGCAGATGGAATATCATTGAATAATATTATGTTCCTGGTGAGGTATATATTGCATGGTTATTAAATTTTATGGATAAAAGAATCATGATCGTTTGTTATTTGAATATTTTCGTTTACTTTCGTTTTCCTACGGCTGCACGTTGCAGCATCTGCTGTCTTTCGCGTTATTATGTTTGCTTCTGGTGAACGATGAGACTTGACATTTGCAACAGGCCTTTTAGACGTTTACGATTTTATGCTTAACTTTCTACGTCGACTAAGATTATTAATACGTCACAATCGGATTTGACTGTTTCCTCGGTTTCACGTGAAACTTTTGATCGGGCATTTTGCAATAGTGATTAACTCGTCGTCAGGATAAAAGTGAATTAAAATAGTGGACAACTTTCTTCGGTTAATATATATACAGCTTCCTTTCGTTTATCGTTTAAACAAAATTCATAAAGTCTTATCTTCTTTTAAAATATATTTTATAGATCTTTTAAAATATGATTCACATCCGGTTGACTTTAATTGCTAGTTTTACCAAGAGACTTTACTCTTTATACGTCCTAACTGATCATATAAGTAGCTTGATAGCCAAGTATTAGAATTTTTTTTCCATTAAAAAAATAGGTTAGCTTTAATATTGTTGGCACCTGGTATGAATAAATGAAAAATAAATTCGATCAGATTGATTTATAAGGAACAAGTTGCTGAACGCGTTAGAATATAATTTATAATTTGAGATTTGTCATTTTGTTATCATCGACAATGGCACGTTACTGACAAGGAACAATTAAATTGTTTCACTGATTTTTCTACGACAAGAAAATAATTCACAGAGTGTCGCCGCTGATGCAATTGTAGTTATAGAAGAAACAAAAAAAAAGACATACCTAAATCGAATATCATCGCCACTCGGTAAACAGCAATAGGGACAAACAGGATAACAGGTGTCCATGATAATGAATGAATTTCTTAATTAAAAAAATTTTATAAATTGACAAAACATCCTTTGAAATTGTAATTTATCAATGTACAGAAATACGAATAATTTCGATTTGGTCGAGCAAAGCCATGATTATTGCCAACGGAATTGTCGTCATGGCCACCGTACTTGTTATCATTTGTTTTCGACAGTTAAATTATAATTTTTTGTTTTCGAGGAACCAGCAACAATTTTTTGATAATCCAAATCTTTTTCCGTCGTTCAATCTTCACCTTTGTACATTAATTTTCTTTTTTAAACCATTCCTAATATTTCGCACTATCGTCTAATTTTCGCGAATTAATATACATATATCATATGAGGGTGAAAGTTCATGACGTAACAAGTACTCGGTCTCGCACTGTAACACAGCAATTAGCTAATTGTGCAAGAGAATTTTTAACTCCGAGGTGCTACTGGGTTACGACTATCGAATATCATCAATGTTTACACGCATCTTGTTTACCATCATTTCCAATTGAAGACTCTCACTTTTTCAAAGTACAGAGAAAAGAAAAGGAGCTCTTTACTGCTCGAGGAGGAATTTCATTGAATAGAACTTAATTTCTAAGGATCGAGATCAATCTCAGATTGATGAACGACTATGGACTGGATGAGATAAAAAAAATTAAGGGAAAGATTAGAACATAGTGGATACTCAACGTAGCGTGAAGAGAGGCAACGTGTTAAAGAAAAAATTGTCCAGAAATGAATTAGTATCCTATGAACGTTTCTTTCGCTCTTGGCTACGTTAAATATTATCTATATTAAATATATGTGAACAGACAGGCTGTTGAATTTCTAGTGTGGAATTCTAGTGGGTGGATGGGTAGTGTGCTCGCACACGACATTATACTATATCCACAATCTCTAGAACTGATCTTGTTACTTTGCCACTTTTTTTAAAGCTATCTCCCAGTGGCATCTTCGACTGGAACAAAATTGGAAGTGAAAGAAAAAAAAAAAGCAAGCTCGTCCATGAGATTTATATGAAAAATAGAGACCTTCGTTTCTCCAGACTCATTTTTTCGTACTAGGTTACGGGATGCAATGAAAGAGGACTGGATTTTCTCTTTCTTTTTTTGGAAGAACAAGATTTACTTTCACCCGTTGTGACCTTCAGGCCTTACGGCAAGGACCTGGCTAATAACTGTTCATCCAAACATTCGTATAAGCTTTCATGGGAATCCTTGAATTTTCATAAGGAAAAAAAAATATTGCCGGTAATCGTCATTCAGACAGACGCTAGACCAATTGTGAAATAGACACTGAGTTCTAAGCTAGAACCTTATAGAAAATAAAAAAAAATTTGCAATTTTGAATTGCATCGACTTGAAGTGTAATATCGAGCATTAAATTTCCTAAAGCAATTAGAGCCTGATGACAGGACACGCCAGATGCACATGGTGACTTCCGATGGGCACATTACTTCCTGGTTCTTTCTGCGACCACAAGTAAAATTAAGAATGATTACGTAGAAAATATTAGAGTGACAACTGGATTCACACTGTTAGTCACTATAAATATTACTCAGCTATGTAATCCTGTAGAATTCTACATTTTTAGACAGGAATCACTGCGAAGGTTGTAGATATCAGTCATAGCACAGATTTTCATGATTATCCAATTTTCCTATTGCCAAATGATTCTGGTGAAAAATTTAAAAAGCGTGAATCCTCATTTGGTGACGGATAAGAATTCCCTGGACGCAGGTCAGTCTTGATATTCCGTATGCATGTCGTCATTCTAGCCCAACCAGGGACAATGCCATTGCCATAGTGAAACAGTGAAAGTATGGGCATTTTATTTACGTCGTGTATGCTTTTGCTTTTGCGCCACGAGTCCCTCCAGTTGAGTAAAACTTAGTGTGCAGCACCGCATACTATCGAAGAGACCATTTCTGTCTTTCTATGTCAGCATTCTGGTTAGAGACTCAGTGCATTCCTGCTCGGGGTTGCAGAACGTGTCTGTCTCGATGCATCAGGGCGTTTAATAGTATTAGTTGACATTGAGTATAGAAAATGAAAGGTAAAGCTTCGACAGATGTAAATGTAATAAGTGTAACTGTGATATACCTGCTTGAATTGTAACTGTATGGTAGTTGTAATTATTTATCCATTTATCTGTAATTCCTTACAGAGCGATGCAGACCATCCTGAGCAGTACAGTGTGGATTCTATTAGTAGCTGGTGCAAATGCTGCGATAGTACCACCACCTTGGGCAAATCCTTCCAGCAATCCGTGTGCTGCACAACCAAGAGGCTGGCAATTGTTATACTGGCCTGATGATGGAAAGTGTTACAAAATATTCCAGGTAAACTTTGAATAACCTTCGAACATGCTTTTGATTGACTGGATCAACTTTGCAATAGACAAGTTAAAAAAATTTATATATAAACCTTGACGAACAGGATTATTCTAATAAGAATTTCGTATTGGTACAGATAGGTCCGCCCTGTCCAGAGACGATGGAATTGGGTCCTGCAGCAGGAGGTGGTACAGTGGCAGAGTGTAGATGCCCACCAGGTACAGCACAGTCACCCAGGGATGCTTTGTGTCATTCGATATTTACAAGAGCGTCTTGCGAGAAGGGTCAGTACTTTGCACCGGTGCCGGAAGCCCCAGGTTCGACAAGGTAGGTAACCCAGGATGGATTCAGCTCGATTCCACTCAAGTGATCAGTTAATATCCGGTGTTGGTTTAATCTTGCTCAATGAGAATTCAATAGTGCAGGACGTATATGATTATTAAAATGTAGCTCGAAACGACGTTGGGGTGTGTGTCGGGATCCTGAACCTTGTTCGGAACGCGGTGAGGTCTTCTGGCCCCAGGACGGCAAGTGCTATCCAAAGCTGACAAGAGGACCCTGTCCTAGAGGCGAACTCCTAGTCATGGGTGACGACGATTTCGCTATCTGTTCCTGTTCTACCCGAGGTGAATTAAGCAGATATCATTGGCCAGGAATTGGCGGTGGTTGCTACGAACATTACACCAAAGGACCCTGCACGGAACCTGGTGAATTGTTTCTACCAGGAGGTGTCTGCGGTTGTCATAACAGTTTACCGCACTACCATGAGCCCAGCAATATGTGTTATCCATTAGGTAAGCCGAGCTGTGAGAGAAATTAGCGTCTTAGCAAGAAAACAGATTAAGTATAGTAGTTTTTCCATGAATACCTAGGTGGCATCGGACCCTGTCCAGCAGGACATCAGTTCGTTGTATCTAGTCAGGATCGCGAGGACTTCATCCGTGCTAAATGCGTTTGTAAGCCTGGACACGTGTTGTATCGGAACGGCATATGCTACAGGGTCCACACGAGAGGTCCTTGCGACAATGGAAGCATGTTAATAAACTCAACAACGTGCGTTCCTGTTCCTTGCAAGCGAGGAAGATTATACTTTCCCCAGGAGAAGACGTGTTACAAAGTCGGATCCAGGGGACCCTGTCCCAATGGTCAGATAGTTCTCTACGACTACAACGTAAGACCATCATTGGACGGAATCAGTTACAATGGAGTCTGTGGCTGCACAAGTGCACTGATGAACTCTGGAACGTGCTCCGAGGACGAGGAGGAAAAGAGTTGCGAGAGCACCGCCGGAATGGCAATGATGAATAAGACTTGCTACAAGCTTTACACGCAAGGTCCATGCGCAGAAGGTGAGTGGCTGGTTGCGCAAAGAGTAGCCAGAGGAAGTTTGTGGCAAGATGAAGATGAGTCACAACCCAGAGCCAGATGCGAGTGTAGACCTGGTTACAAGAGGATATCTGAGAATTCCAACGAATCCGAATTAGAAAGTAACAGTTTAATTGTCCCAGGCGGTTGTCAACCGCCTGCAGTGAGCTTAGCTAGATTTTTAAATGAAAAACTCAAGTCAGCGGATTTTTGACTATTAACTGTCAAACAGTTACACGTGGCATTGTATACTTAGGACTCTACTGTAAATACATAACGAACGTCGCGTCGACTTGCCTTCCGCTGCTCATTGACAGTTGCAAACGGACCGTCGTGCGCTGCGCACGTCCATTAAGACTTCCTATTTATTTAATATCTTACACGTATATTTGTACATAAGTAAACACCATCGTGCATCATCATTCGCCATAGCGGTAAGTCATGACTTATAGATAAAAAAAATAATTGTGCAACCGAGATTTCTGTAAATATAATATCAAAGAATGATTACTTACTGATTTTTATGCTCGATCTCGCGAACCTGTTGCTCCACTCCCATTGCCTCTTGCTCCTTGACACGTAATTCTCTTTCAAGAGCAGCAATACGTTCAGTCTTCTCATCAAGTTCCATCTGTCGATTATATGACTATTGATTATCCATTGCAACTTGTATTTAATATAATAATAATTAGTAATATAATAGCTTGTTTTAATTACCAGTAGCTGATCTTTCTCTTGATCCAATTGCGCCATACCAGCATAAAGTTTATTGATCTCCTGCTTCAACTCTTTCACTTGATTGTCAGACTGCATCTGTTGCTGCTCGAAACTCCTACTGCGATCCAACGCCTTGTTCAATTCGGTCTCTGATTGAGCCAGTTGACCTTGGACATCGCCAAGAGCCTGATCAGTTTGATCTTGCAGTGCTCTGGTTGAGACGTGTCAGATAAATAATTACACATTATTGTTCATTGATCGAATTCGAAATTCAGTTTGAACGAAAATTAATTATTTAATAATAGAGGCCTACCGAAGTTGAAAATATTGGGTGCGTTGTGTCGCAAGTTCTTGCTTGGTCTTCTTCAATTCTTCTCGCAGGTCTTCTAACTGATCTTCAAGACCGTTTATGGTTGCCCTTCGCGTACCTTGCGTTACCAGAAGATCCTGTCGCTCTCTTTCTAAATTCTTTAATCTTGTTTCTGCCTCGGTTAATGATTCCCTGAGTCGTCTCTGTTCGGAAGTATGAGCCTCGGCTGCCATCTGATCAAATGATATCCAAACGCCCTTTTTCTTTTGTCTCATTCATTAAATCACAGTGCAAACAAGCTTATGCGGGGGAAACAGTGATTAGATAATAGTGGCAGGTTAATTAGAAATTAAGTGAATGGTTAATATAAGTCTAATATCGTATACGTGTTTCCAGATCATAATAGGACTAGAACAGGTACTTAGTGCCCGTTCGTTACAGACCAACAAGGAATTCGGTAAGTATTATTGAAATACTTATTAATTAACAAATACTACTTAATACCTTAAGTCTTTCGCGAAGTGCATCGCGTTCTTCTGCCAAACGTTCCACGTCAGCTCTGGCTGTGTCTCTCTCACGTTCTAAACGTTCTAGAGTAGCCTGTTGATTAGAGTGTTAATGATTTAATGGATACAAAGCTACAGGAATTGTTAGGTAATCGTAGCAGTCTTAACCTTGGATAAATTTGTGTCACTCTCGGGTGGTGATCTCGAGGAAACGCAGGTGCAGGTACCAATAGGCCTACAGGGACTACAAGGACTGCACGTGATGCATGATCTTCTTTGATGAATTTTATTAGTCTGCAGTCTAGCTTCTAAGTTGAATTTTTCACGGCATAATTCCTTTTTCTCTCGTTGTAATTCCTGTATGGCACGTTCCTTCTCGTTTAGCTGACGTCTCAACTCGGACGCCTGTGTCCATACGTCAGCCTGTTTTAACGAAGACAGAGAAACAGGGTGCAGAGTGAATAAAATTTTATATATGATTACTAAGCATTATAAATACTATATGAATGAGGTACATATTAATTGAGTAATCATGGCGTATTTTTTAGGCAGATTTTGGATTCTTCCTTTTGAATATTTTATAAAAATTAAATAGTCATAATGAATGCCTTACATTATCTCTGTCGGATCCTTTGCTAAATAGCTCCCTGAATTTGTTGTATTCGTTTCTGTAATAATCGCGTTCAGTCTCCAGTCTCTCGATGGTTTGTCGTAACTGCAATGCGAGAAGTCAGTAACAAGAAAAATATTAATTTCTCTTTTCTAACGATACTATTCAACTTAAACTTACAGACATTATCGACATGTCTTTTTCATTTATTATTTTTTGAGCCTCTCCATTCGAAGCTACGACATTTGTGTCTTTTGTGACTTCAGCCTCTTTGCACAGCGATTCCTTTCTTTCTATATTATTTGCTTGGATCGACGGCGACGGTGATCGATGTCCTTTTGATGCTATATAAAAAGTAAATTCAATTAAGGATTCACAATGTCTCATAGAGTCAGATTATTTACAGAATTCAATTAATTAATATAAAGATTAACTTGGGATGATAAACTAAAATTATATGGCAAACAGTAAACAGGTCACGAATGTACCAGTGCTTTTTTTCGTTATTTTCTTTCCTTTATTCTTATCATTCTTATCACCCTTTTCTTTAATTTTTTTCAAGGCGTCCCCATTGTCACTCTGTAAGGATGTTTTCAAACGGATGTTCTCCTCTAATAAATTATTGTTACATTTCAATTGTGTAATCTCTTCTTGTCGGGACTCGTTCTCTTTAATTAGCCTTTCTATTTCATCGTTTAAACTCTTTTCTGTAATATTATTTATAACCGTTTGATCAAGGGCGTCTTGAATCGTACAGCTAGAACACCTGAAAGACTTTGAATATTCTTAAAAAAATGATTTTTTCCCTACCGATTATAGTTAATTGATTGATTCTATCAGTCATTTGCTTCTTCTCGTCCAATGTTGATTCTAAGACGCGTTGTATGTTACGTTTTTCGAGTTTACTTGCTTCTAAATCCGCTCTCAGTTCCTGTACTTCTCGTCGTTCTACGGTCAATTCACTCTCCAACACGTGAACTTGCGTCATGACGTCTTCCAGCTTTTCCTAAATATATTAAAAAGTAAATAAAAGGAAAGAAAATTGACAGACATTCTGAGAATTGATAGACTAATGAAAACTTTCACCTGCAATTTACAAACTCTTCTGTTGTTCTCTTTAACAGCCGTATTGCAATCAGCCTCCACTGCCAAGGCAATACGATCTATATCTGATAATTCTTTTTCTAACTCTTCATTGCGCTCAGCTAACTTCATAGCTTGAGACATTGCATCGTGTTGTTTATTAATAGCCTCTGTATTAAATTGAAAAGAAAGTTATTCACGTTTTACGTTAACTAGATGAGAGATCCTCAAATCAATCGAATCACCTTTTAATTGTAACTCCAAGTCCAACTTTGCTTGTTGCAGTATTTTGACTTCATTATTCTCAGGGTCTCGGTAACTCTTATCAGTTCGCCGACAACTACAATCCTTAGAAACCGCGGCAAACGGTCGACCGCCCTCTAACATTTTCTTTAATCGATGAATCTCCTTCTCCTTGGAAGCTAACTGAAAATATACCGGTTTACAGATTTTAGTCTACTTTATCCAAATTTCATATTTTATTGAATAAACAACCCGTTACCGTGCACGATACATTATAGAAACATCATACAACAATAAAAGCTCACACTTACAGTAGTAGAAACGAATTCTCATACCCTGGGGATCAATAATACATGCAACAAAGTACACATTCTGGTTTGACACACAATAAGTTGCAAGGAAGAATCCAAAAGATACTCAAAAAATATATTAGGCTTTAACGATACCTGTGTTTTCATTGTATGTACGTTGTCTGTTTGCAATGATAATTCTCCCTTTAATTTGGTTACCTCACGGTTCAAACAGTTCATCTTGTGCTCTGCAGTGCTTAGTAAATCAACGATGTGTGGCTCCACTTTTCGTAAACTAGGCAAAGTCGTAGTACTACTTTTCGATCTTGGCAAAGCATCACTTTCTAGAGTAGGTCTTCTGAGTGGATAGCTTGCACGTTTTTTAGTTGCTATAAAATCATAAAATGGTATATACTCGTACTCTAAATATGGTGAGGATTGTAGATACTATTGAACTTTTACTACATCTTCAGATAAATATGAAATATCTTTACCTAATCCAACGTTATTTATCACGGGCTTGCAACACTTTCCTTGTAGCTCCAATATCTTCTTCGATTTCTTTGAAGATTCAGACTCTAATTCTTTGATTTTCTGGAGATTGCGCGACGACACCAATTTCAGGTCGCAACATTCACTCTCTAATTTGCGCACTTGCTTCTTAAGATCGCGAAGTTGTTTTTGATGTGCCTCTTTAGTTTCTATAAGCTCTGAATGAAGATGATTACATTCCTGCACTAGACGTGCATTGTCACACTTGTATGGCTCAACAGCCAATTGCAACTGACTGCATGCCTAGGAGAAAGAAATAGTATCATATAAATTAATAGCAAAAAATATATAAATTACTATTAATTACATCTTTTTGTAGATTAAGATATAGCTTTAACAAATGTATATGCTCCAAAGTCAATGTTAAATAACATGAATAACCTAGATCACTTACCACATGTTTGACAGATACAAATGTCAAATGACAAATGAACATTACATATTATAGAAAGCTTTTAAATAACTCTGATGAGACTCAAAATGCATTTTACAGTAGCTATAGAATTCTCAAATATATGGTAAGAGATACAGTAAAAAAAAAAAAATTGAAGGTCTTATACCTCTATATTATCCTGTGCAATGGATTTAAAATGTTTGAGACTATCTGTAGTTTGTATAAGATCTGCCAGTAGTCTTTCTATTAAAGGAAGAGCATCCAAGGAAAGTGCTTGCTTATATCCTAAACCATCCAGATGCTTTCGAACTGTACGGTATCTTGCAGCTACATTATAATCCTCTTCAGCATTCATTTTTACATGAGAATTATAATCAAACTTTCAACACAGTAATTCTCATATAAACCACAATCTCATAAGATGAATTTAAAACTATTTTTTGCACAATTTTGTTTAAATAGCTCTATTTACAAGTTTGTTTACACTATGCTCCCTCTTAACCTCGACCGCATAATCGTCCAAGAACTTAGCATTAAGACTCTTGAGCAACATTATTGATTGCACTGTCTAATACGTCAGATTTATCTCTTGATATATATAAAATGCACAATTGCACGTTGATAAAGTTACGTTATAATTTAATTTTTGTGAACAGATTACACACTAGATTACAGAGTGGTAAACAGTAGGGGCCTTATAACGGTCATGGGACTGTTGAACGGACCCAACTTGTAACTAATAGAATTCAAACTTAACGCGCTTAACTCAATGGAACATAATATATTCCATGACTGTTCTTTCATTGAGACTTCCTATTGAAAATGGGACTAGTGAATTGAATTGTATTATTAAGATTCTGTATTATTCAAATTTATTGAGTTAAAGATAGGACGGCAATAAAAATGAAATAGAAGCAACTCATTATATTCTCTTTCATTTTATTAGATCTTTCTTATGATACATGATATAAGAGTTTTCATTGTACAATCATTAGCCATCTCTTATTCGTGGTGTGAGCAACTTGACACATCAGGACATTCATAGAAATCTTCACATATTGTTACGTATTATAACACAATGACAAAAGCAATAACATTACTTGTACTAACGCTGTAGACATTCCAACTTTCATTAGGGCACCACTGCCCAAAGATATACATAATGATGATGAGGATACAATGAACACTTATGAAGAATTTTAAGAACCTAAGCATAAAAATCTATAAAAGATAACTAGAATAAAATGTTATTTGCAGACGATTGTCGTCTTACATTTTTTTGCAGTTTCCTTTCTCTTCCTTCGTTTCCTTTCCTTCAACGTCAAGTAATATCTATTCATGACAAAGCTTTTACTTGCTTACAGATATTCTCAAGCTATGTGCATTGGGATGGATACAATATTCAATGACGTTATTGTCTTAGTGAATTAATGCAATTGGTACTATGATATCAAAGATCCTGAAAAGTATGATTATTCGATGCTGTGCAAAGTAGAAAAAAATTTTTGAAGAAGCTTTGTCAATGCATCCCAGATATTTCTTAGCGATGTGAGGATATAAATTTGTTACTAGAACACAAATTATAGGTGGGGAAATGTAATGCAGTATAATGGTTAGAGGACTACATATAGATGATGATAGTATATCAATTGCATGATTTATGTAAAAAAAACAAGTTGAAACTTGCAATTTGCTTCCTCCGAATCGTAGGTAGTGTACGAGGACTCTCTATGAGGAAGCATTTTCATT